>CAODLS010261035.1:0-14237 GCA_948243855.1 Flueggea neowawraea
GGGTGAAGTTTTTCTTAGCTTTGAGGATTAAAACTGAGATTGTTGGGGCTGTTTTGGTATGCTGAATGGTTCTGGGATTTGTTGAGGATGAAAACATGGAGTTTCTAGGTTGGTTGAGAAAGAAGGAAGAGGTTGGATCGGAAACAAATTGGAGGCAAAAGTGGGTTTTGATTTTAGGGACCATTTGTTGTGATTGTGGAATATAAGGACCACAATCGTGATTTGTGAAATTCTGGATAGTTTGCATTGAGGACTAGAAGTTATATTTTTCAAATAGGTCAAAAATCTTAATTTTAGAATTTTAAAGTAGATTTGTAATTTTTGAGAATTTAGGGTTAAATTTATAATTTTGGAAATTGGAGGACTTAATTATAAATTTAAAATACTTGGAAACTAAATAATAAATTCTGAAAATTTTGTGGACCAATTATAATTTTCTGAGGTTTAGGGTCTAAATGGTAATTTTACGTAATTCGGGCACTAAACTGTAATTTTACGTAGATTTCAATTTTTTAGACGAAAACTATAGATCTTAGACCGAAATAGGTTTTTCATTGTCGAACGAGTGTTTGCATTTATATTTGCATATCATACATTTGGTATCGCCACAGTACTAGTATTATGTTATGATATTAAATACGCATGTATATGTTTCACCTACTTGTTCCTGCCGACACGATCAGC
Source organism: Flueggea neowawraea (assembly GCA_948243855.1). Taxonomy (NCBI): domain Eukaryota; kingdom Viridiplantae; phylum Streptophyta; class Magnoliopsida; order Malpighiales; family Phyllanthaceae; genus Flueggea; species Flueggea neowawraea. The sequence continues at coordinate 685 of CAODLS010261035.1, forward strand.
CACTGACCAGTGGTATTTGACTGAATCCATAGCTTCAAATATCAGGTGAGTGAAATAGAAGTTTTAGACACATAGGTTGTGTCTTTTAAAATTATATGTTTTTGTTATGTCCGGCTTTATTTTGGAATTTGGAATAATTATTGGTTTGGCTAATTAATAATCCAGATTATGTGATTATTAATTTACATATTTTGATTTTGGTAATTAATATTGGTATTTAACATTGGCATTAAATATTTATGATTAATATTTAATATTGGAAATTTTATTATTTATATATGGTATACAAATATTTTTGGTAAAATAATATCTGCTTGCATGTGTATTTCTACATATATATATATATATATATATATATATATATATATTGATACGGGACACCTGTACTACGTAGGGTAAAACGAGTCTTTGGTATACCAATGCGCATTCGAGACACAGTTACCAGGATTTTTGGTAGCCATGTGTCTGACCAGACGCATGTACTTTGTTTTTTATTAAGTTTGGATTAGTGGCGGAGTCCATTTTTATTATACATTATTTTGTCTGTTTCTGGTCCCGTGTCCCATATCCGTCTAATATAAAATATACGGTATATGTATTATGTATGCTTCTGCCTGCTATTTGTTTTGCGTGCGAACATTTTTTAGAAAGGATTTTTGAACTCTTATTCGGTATTAGCGTGCATACATTTATACACTTATATCTGTATGTGATATTTTTTGAAATATTTTCAAAACAGTTTTTATGAGGCCTAGAGCCGATCTGGAGTGTCGTTTCCTCATTAGGGATTCTTACCACTTTTTTCTCTGTTTCTTGTCTATTCTCCTTTATCTTATATTCACAGGTTTTCATTTTGGCATTTAGCGACCATACGACACTTTGTACCTAGTGAGGCGTTCTGCTCGACAGTGAGTGCCCTTTTTACTCAAGCTCCTTTTAGTTTTGGTTAGAGCTCTACACCGAGTCGATGTTGGGCTATTGGGCTATGTTTGTTTTTTGGTTTCATATATAACTGATATCTATGATTTTGTTTTGTATAACTTTTTATACATATATTTCAGAATAAAATGTTTTATACTTTATATCTAGCTTAATATTTAATTATTTTGAATAATTTTGGTAGAATGTCTGATCTCCAATATGGCAATCCAAGAAGGGGGTGAATTGGATTTCTTGCTAAGAAATAAAACCTTTTTGAAATCTTTTATAAAACAAAAGTAATAGCTCAATCCAATACACACCAAAGTAAATCAAATGAAATGCAAAGCAAGTAAATAAGAGAGTGTAAGGGAAGAGATGACAAATCCAATTTATAATGGTTCAGTCCTCCTTGACCTACATCTACTCCTCTAGCTCACTAGAGAATTTGAAATCCACTAAGACTCTTCCTCACTTCCTGGTAGAGGGAAACCTTCACACACTTGTTCTTATAGGATCAACAAGAAACCTTTACACCTTGTTTTTGTAGGCTCAACAAGGAAACCAACACTTATTTTCTCTCAAGGCTCTAACAAGCAAACCTAAACTATCCTCAAGACTTAACACCAAAGCCTGATTCACAAACGATTTCCCAGATTAAAGAGAATAATGTCACTCCAACTCATAAAGCAAATAGCTAGTTAAAAGCTTGGTTGGAATGTAAGAGCTTTAGAAAGCTTAGAGAGTCAAGAAATTGAATAGAAAAGCTTGGGCACACTCTCAAAAAGTTCTCTATTTACCTCTGAAGTGAGGACCTCTATGTATAGGTGTCTTCAAAACTCTAATTTAATGACATTAGTAGGTATAACGTGCATAGTATCATATGCAATGTGCATTGTATAGGTCCCATTAATATGCTACATGACTTGTTTCTCTTCTATGTGTCTTGTATCCATCTCAAACGCGGCTGCCTAAAATGTCACTTACTGTAACGTGACTTGCACTGCTTGCAATGTGACTTGTATTCCACTTAGATGCCACTGCCTCAAATTTCACTTAATGTAACGTGACTTACACATCTTGCAACGTGTATTAATCATCCTTCAGCGTGCGTTGAACCTAGCAACTTCAGGCTTCAACGTGTGTTAACGAACTTCAAAGATCGCATCTTTGATTCTTCATGTGACACTGTACAATCTGTCACAAATATTCAAATTTTAATCCCGAGGTGTTGATTTGTCAGAAGCTGACATCATACCCGTCTATGTGACTTGCACCCTTTGCAATGTGCGTAGACGTGTTTCTTCAAAGGTGGCTCCTTTACTTGTCAACGTGACTTGCACAAGTTGAAACGTGAGTGTTGCCTTGCAACTCCACTTCAAGTCTGGTGTACAATCCGTCAATGTGACTTGTATGTTTCACAACGTGACTTGTAAGCGTGTCCAGTCAGTCCAGAGAGTTCATTTTCCTCACAACGCGACTTGCATACCTCACAACGTGACTTATATGCTTGTGCAATCCATCCAGTAAGCTCAACATTCTCATAACATGACTTGGACCATGTGCAACGCTCCTTATATGATTCGGGATCATTTTGTTTCCTAAGTGATCGTAGTTAACGTGAATTGCTTCCAATGCTACGTGACTTTTGATGTTTCTAGAAATCTTGAATATGATCAATGTGACTTGCAACTGATACAACACACCTTGATTATAGTTCTACGTGCTTAGCCTTAGCTGCAACGTGCATTACTTAACTATTTCACATGTTTTGTTTAAATCATCAAAACTGAGAGTCAACAGTAAGTTGTTCACATCCGACTTTGGGTCGTGACAAGGTTGATTCTAGTTGTTTTTTAGGAAATGAATGTTAAAAGATTAAATTATGATAGATTGAGGCTAGAAACACCTAGCTTGAACTCAAATTTGAGAGATTTGAGTTATTTTTGTTTGGGTTAGGGTTAGATTCGGTTTTGAAGATTTTGAACGATTTTTGAGTTATTTTGATGGATTTGGTTATAGATTCACGTTTCTGAGGTTGGTTAAGGTCTTTGTGAATGGATTAGAACATCGGGTATTGATCAGAACGTGTTTTCAGTATTTTTGAGAATAATTTTCCGGATGCTCCTATTTTGTAAATTTCTTGAAAGTTTTTGTCAGAATTGTAATTTTTGGAAATGGAGGTATTGTAATTTTAAGAAAGTTGATGTATAGATTTGTAATTTTAGAAAGGTTAGGGATTAATGTGTAATTTTTGAGAATTTGAAGACTTGTTTGGAAATTTTGACTACTTGAAAGACTGTTGGTAATTTGGGAATACTCTGGGGACTAATTTGTAATTTTCTAAGGTCTCAGAGACTAAATGGTAATTTTACAAAAGTTAAGGGGATGAACAGTAATTTTATGTAGATTCCAATTGTGGAGGTTAGGGTGTTAGATCTTCATTCGAAATAGATTTTTCGCCATCGCGTGAGCATCTACATTTGTATAGCATACATTTTTTGATATCGCCACCGTAACGCCTCTCTCGATTTTAGTTGAACTTAAACGCCTATACATTGCATGTCCATAGAATGTAGATGCAAAGATAAGTATTTATGTGATTAGTTGGAAAATAATTATTAAGTACAATCGTGTAGTAGCGATAAACGTAGATTAAAAATATAGTATTGAATTTACGATTTAGTTGAAATCTTATTTTTAATATATGCTAAAATGGATTTAGAGATGATATATAGAACTAGAATTATAAGAGAGACTTATCAAATGAAATAAACAAAGGACTAGAAGGAGAATAAATGAGAAAATGGGACTAAAATGAGAAGAAACAAGGAGAAGGGTTTTATTTGGAAATTGAGTGTTATGTGTCAAACCACTCGAATGTCCATCTGAACCTTAATACTTAGCCATAAAATTCGATTTCTGCCTTGCATCTTTATAGATGAGAACTAACTTAAGATAAAAGATATATATAATATACATGATTATATTTAGGTAGACCAAAACCGACTTAGCTCTCCTTTTATATATATGCAAAGACCAGCTTGCTTAAACACTCCTTCTCCAAACACAGTAACAAAACCAATCTTTGAGTCCAAAAAGAAAAATTATGTCCAGAAGAATCATCACCCAATTGACCAACTTGTTGATTATTCTTATTAAGGCTCCGATTCTGTCTTGATTTTGAACTTGTTAGAAACGTAATTTCAGATAACTCAAAGAAAAAAAATTGTATATTTGTGTCACTTTTATATTTTTGTAAAATTTCTTGAGCTAATCCTGTATCGTTTTATATTATGATTGAAATACTATGAACTGCCATATTTATTGAATCATTAAGAACAGTCTGTTTGTTTCATAATTTTTAAACTTTTAGAGACGTAATTTTAGAAATATCAAAGAATAAAAGTTGTATATTTGTGTGTCTTATATATGTCTATAATACAGTTTAATCCAATTCTGCGTCGTTTGATAAATATTGTTAAAATATTGCTATCTGCTATGTTTACAATTTCAGTAAGGACAGTCTGTTTGTATGTTGATTTTGGAAACTTTAGAGACTTAATTTTGAAAAGTGTAAATCATGAAAGTTGTATAAATTGATGTCTTGTAACTGTATGTAAAATTAAATGGATTAATTCCATGTATCAAGAGATGTAAGTTTAAATATCTAAAACTGAACATGTTTATTGTTTCACTTGATATTGTTGGATTCTGCAGTTAGATGTAAAAATTTCTGCAGTGTCTGTGCTTTGAAGTAAATTATTATATTCTCTATAAATAAGTATATCTCAGTTGAGTTTCTAAATCAATAAATGGTTCTTGATTTGGAGTTTAATAGAGTAAACTGTGATTAAAATACTCAGTAAAGGTATGTCTGCCTAGTTCTAGCCTATGGCATGAATTTCTAAGTTTACTGCACATTTTGTAGGTAGAATTAAATAACGTGATTTGTACCCTTAGAAATCTATATCTGTATAGTTTTTGAATCAATTTGTATAGTTCAATTTAGTGCTGAAATGAATGTATTATGGTTAAAATACTATGTGATGCCAAATCTGTTTTGAAGTAGAAACCGGTCAGCAATTGTCCTGAACTTAAAAATTCATTAAAACTTTTATTAGTTGAATTAGGATACCTACTGTATATGTACAAAAATCTTAAGATGTCTACTTTTAGATAAAATTAGTATTAAATTATTTCGGATTCGGTAACTCCAGATGTGTTAAATAGAACATAGTTTGTTCAGTTGAACAAGACTAAGAAAAATACTATAGGGATCTGTTTTGGTATTTTTCCTACAATAGGGACCAAAAGCATGATTTTTAGGATTCTGAATAATTGGAGGACTAGACTGAATATTTTGCATAGTTGGGGGTTTAATTTGAAATTCTCAATAGTTGAGGACTTATTTGTAAATTTTGAAAAGTTTGGGGGTAACTTTAATTTTCTGACGTCTTAGGAACTAAAGTATAATTTTGCAAAAGTTGAGAGCATATTCTATAATTTTACGAGATATTCGATTTTCAAGACAAGAGAGTTAGATCTTCGATCGGAGTAGAATTTTCAGCGACATTGGGATTTAAGTTTGCATCTGCATTCGTACATATTCTTTATTGTCACAGTTATCATATCTGAGTCTGTTGTGATTCGTCTCTGTTTCAGCTTTCTTCGACTTCCGAGGTGATCGGCCATTCACCAGTGTACCATGAGTTGGATTATTAGCTCGGTGTCCAGATGAGTGCGATGACAGTTTCAGACACATAGACTGTGTCTTCTGAATCTTATATATTAGTTTTAGGTTTTGGATGATGGGTTGGGTTTTTAATTTTTGTTTTTTATATATTAAAAATGCTAAAATGTCAAAAAATAAAATGTAATTTCTGACATGTCACTTGGTTGGATTTTAACCATTTTTTTCTAAACAGAATCGGAAGTTTTTAACTAGCCTAGACAAAAAAAAAACTAAGTTTTGTAACTGTCTTGAAAAAAAAAATCACTTTTGTGACTTCTATGAAAAAGTTTGAAAACTTTTGGCATTGTGGTTGTTATTAACTCCTCATTGGTTCCGCCATTTTGCTATATGTAAACAATTTTCTCAGCGAGCTTGCATATCACCGATGAATAGGAAAGAGTTGCAGCAGGTTTTTCTTCACCCTTAAAGAAAGAGAGATTTTGTGAATTGAACAACATACATGAGATTCGGATTATAATTTTCAATTATCATCGTAACTAAATCATTCTTCAAGCTCTAATGGCTTGAAATATTTGCCATCAATTAGATAAGTGCCTATTGCAAGTCGAACGGCCCACACATCCTTCGGCTTTCTTGATACAATTCTGCACCAGAAACACAATTATTAATTCAATCTACAACGAGAAACTTAAACTGTAAAACCAAAAATCGGTAGCATAAGATATTTCAATCAATATGAAAATTCTTATTAATTTTATATTACTAATATATCATAGAATTTCACGTGATATAACTACAACAAAAATAAAACTCATATCAATTGTTTTGCATCATAATTTATAGGATCGATTATATTAGCATCTATGAGGTTTACTGTAATCTGTCATTACGTCTTTAAAATTTAAAAAGGTTGTTATTGTATCCTTACTCTTAAACGTCATTAGTCAGAATTTAGTCAAAACTCAACCAGAACTAACAGGATAACATTTATTAAAATATTTCATTTTGTCCTGTTAGTTTTGACTGAGGTGTGATTGAATTCTGACCGACTGTATTTAAAAGTATGATACAATAGCCGTCTTTCCAAACTTTAAGGTCTAAATGACATATTACAGTAAAACTCAAATACGCCATTATAATAGCCCCTAATTTATATTTTATAATTAAGTCAATCAGGACCAGTAACGGACCTAAAAAAACAAATAAATATGCCAAAATTATGAGTATTGTTGAAACTTGTTTTCTTTCATTTTTTTTTATAATTGCGTACTGTATAGTCGTGTTATCGGATAAGAAAAAAATAAATATTTTACAGGAGTTGATAAAATAATATAATTAAACTATACGTATAACAATCAAAACTTGTTGACGATATAGTTGATTATCTGAGCTAGTAATTAGTCAGTTACCTTCCGACATCACCGGGCTTGACTAGGCCAGAATTAATTCTAAGACATGGCACAGTTGCAGCGGTTTTTATCATCACCGGAGCCTCGGTGACGATAACTGGTGAACCTATCTCCAGTTTGGCTGCTTTCGCCGGCAACTTTGTCTCGGATGATTCCTTAGATTCACATCTAATCGCAACATTCACGCTTTGATTCTGAGTTTTCAATTTGTTGAACTGAGAGACTGAATGGGTAGATGTTTTGCAGGAGATTTTGGTTGTGGAAGTGGATAGTGCCATGAGACGACACTTTAGTGCCCGACTTATTAGGATAATATTATGAAGTGTGGTGTGGTTCACACTTGACAGACATTTATATAATCATGGACTCAAAAACTACCGCAAAATTTTGACGGATTTCTAAACAAATACATAACAGAATTACACAAAACACCTTACAAAACTTTTTTTCAGAAAAGCCATATTAAAACATATTAAAAGCGTATATATAAAAATGTTTATTTCTCATATTAAGGATGTATTACCATGCGGGTAATGTCTATAATATTTTTGAATTTTCGTGCTTTACGTGTTTTTAATAGCTGTGATCTACTTAATTACAATATAACGGTTTAAATGCAACCAATACATTAAAATAATTATTTTAATATGTTGGTTGCATTTATACCGTTGAATTATAATTAAAAAGATATCAGTCATTAAAAATACGTAAAACACCATAATTCAAAAACATCATAATCATTACTATGCGTATACAACATGGTACTTAAAAAAATAAATTGCGTCATTATATTTTTAATAATAAAATGATGTGTGTGCATATTTTTATAAAATAAAAAAGAAAATAACGTCTAATTTTTTGAGTTTAGAGATAGAACATAACACCGGGGCATTTCACCCCTATTTTTTTTTTCTCAAATAAAAGAAAAAGAATCAACTAGAAAAGAAGAAAAGTAGGATGCCTGTTTCTAATCTATGCACCATCCACCAACGATAGACACGAATACCTTATGTCGCTTATTGCCACCAATTTTGATGCCAAACTTAACACTCACTTATGTAATATCTGATGGTTTTTAGTAGATTGAATTTAATAAATTATATAGAAAAAATCAATAAAAAAACATTTCATTTAAAATTAAAATATGTTAAATATGCGATATGTCGAAACAATGCAAATCTCTCCTCGTACATACTAGTAAAGTTTGCTCAAATGACAAACATATAGGTGATCAAATACATAAAACATAACATCTCATCAAACTCCATAATACATACACAGCTAGGTATTGAAACAAATAAGTTTACGCTTCAATTGGGAACGGAGTTGGTCCTCGAAACCGTGCTTGTTAGTCTCCGAAGCCTTTTGTTAACCTTCTGGAAAAGCTTTGTAGATTGAACACGAGAAAGACGAAACGAAAGTGCATCAAGGTACCATCCAGCTCTCCCCATTAGACCCACAATTGAGGCTCCATCCATTGACAGTGTAAATGGTGTTCCTTCCTCTACCCCGTACGGCCCGAAAGTTCTTTTGTTGCTCTTGAATGTCAAAGACCTGATCACAGGAGTCCCAAATGTTGGAACTACAGAACAGTAGTACCCACTGACACTTACCAGGTACTCGTCCGGATACTGCAGTTTAATCTGAAACCAATTCCCAAGAGAAAAATGCAAAGAAAGTCGACTACTTTTGACTTGGCGGTACTGTGGTCGTCTTCAATTTTAAGACATCGCGAGTTTGAACCTCAGTTAATCAAAAATGGAATCGAAAAGGGCATGGAGCTGATTAATAAAGAGTTGAATTGTTCTTCATGGAAATGAAAAAGATTATATATTCATGATGTCGAAGCTAACCTCAGCTGTCTTAGAACCTCTAGTGCCTCCATGTTATCTGCTGTGACAGGCTTACCATTCTTGTCATACACAACACGAATTGAATCAATACAAAGACCGTAAACAAGTGTAATTTCTCTCACTCCATTGTAGATTCCATCATCCCAGCTAGTACCTCCGTCGCCTCCCCATGGTCCTACGGCTACTAGTATGTTCTTCTTTTTCCCGGTCGATTGATCCTTGCCTCCGTCCTGCAACAGTCGCAGTCAAAAAAGTGTCATAATTGCCGCTTACTTTATTCAGTCAGAAGCAATAGCAGTAGCAGCATATAGCAGAAGCAATTCAATAGAAAATTGTTTATAACAAATTCGTGGACTTAGAATAAAGGGCAAAAGGTTATGCTACGAAAGCTGAAAAAGGAACACAACTTTTCTTTAAGTGTATAATCCTATTACTTATTAGAATCTAATAAGCATACCAAATTCTCAGAGAAATCAATAAAAAGATAAAAGCTATTAAAATTTCTGTTCTTACCATCAGAGCTAATGAAAAGCTGGAGCAAACAATAATGCTGAAAGGAGGAGAATAGAAGGCAATGTGTGCTACGAGCAGAAAGTAATTCTAATAAATAAAGGCAATGCAGTGGAAGACCTGATCCCGATGCAGCATCAGATTCTGCTTCACTAACAAGCAGGAAGAACCAGAAGCTTTTGTTTTGCGTTTTGTCACATATTACATTTTGCAAAAAATGTATACTTCGTGAAATTTAGGTTCTTGCATTAACAAATGGCAAATCAACAATATAGTTAATAGTGAATTTCAAAAAAAGATATGCCACCTTGCGGCACAAGCACACAAGGATGATGAATCTTGGCACCAAGTAAACAAGACAAGAACAAAAACATGCTTAAAATTTAAGATCATGTTTAGTTGTGGAAATTTTCCACTTGTTTCTAGAAAATTAGAAAACAGAAATGGAAAAATAAAAAATGAAAAATTTGTTCATGCAACACTAAAATTTTCTATTATTTTCTATGTTATTTTTGAAAACAAAAACAAAATAGAAACAGAAAATTGTTTTTTCAACTAAACACAGCCTAAATGTCTGGAGTGGTGCATTACAATGAGTAAACATTTGAAATCTTTATTCCAGATAAGATCAGAATCTTCGAAGACAATTAACAGAATTTATCAAAAGTTTCACCACAAGTAACTGATAAAACAAAGTTAGAGAACTTATAATCAAAATAAACTATAGAACTGATACATTCTTCTAAACTACCAACTATGTATTCAACGAAATCATTCCCAATTTAAAACCCATCTGCCTCCAGATTTTTCTCTGCCCTTCCCAAATTTAATCAGTAGCAAGTAATCTGATTCCTATCACTTGAATACTTCAAAGAAGCAAACCAAACAGACATTTCAGCACGATACGCAAACCAATCAAATACAATAAATGTGGGCGGCACTCTTTCAATGGTGACATCCTTCTAAGAGTGCCGCCCACATTTATTGTATTTGAAGTGTTATAGCTGCAGCAGGTTGGCTCCACTTCCCAATCTAACATCCACAAATACACTTGCTGTGGCTTAAGAAAAGCAAAAGATAGCTTAACTAAGATGTAAAAAAAGAGCATAACTATATAATAAGCACCATTAGACACAACAGGCAGAACTGCCTCTTTCACGCCAACACACAGAGTAGTTGCAACACAGTGCAGTAGAGCATCTCCTGGTTCACGCATTTGGGTTTTTCTAGACCAACACACTCAATATTGCCTCTCTGAGCTCTTATAAATGACGAAGGGTCCAACTTCTCTCCTCAGTTTCTCTCTCTGATTCTCCTTCATTAGTGGCGTCGATGGAGAAGGTATATCAACCAAGCAAATTTTTTTACTTAATAAGTTCTCTTCTTCTTATTATTCTCGTTTTTTAGGCTCCTGTGACTACTGCGGTGCTCAAGATGAGCTTCCTCAACAACCTTCTTTTTCTTCACACCGCCATTGATTTCTAATTCTTATCAAACTTCTCAACGAGTCGTTGCAGTTCTACCATCCAAACAATGCTATGATATGGGGCATAGAGAAGACCAAATTCTGCCTCCACAAAAACTGTAGGAATCAAAGTGGAAAAGGGTATTTCATTACCCTTGTATTGAAATGAAAACAAACTTTTCAACCCTCTGCAGCATACAAGTCTCTCAGATATTCAATCAAAGGGCAACTAAGGAGCAGATTCTGCATGGTCTGATCATCAATATAGAGTTTCCCTAACACAGTTTTTGCAGATTGGAGAACTTCACGTCCGTACTTATATCCAATTTGCAGCCAAAAATCCTCAAAGCAGTAATTGTCTTGGCAGAAAAAATGTTTTGAGGCACATTATAGCCTCTATTTTTCTTCTTTGGGACACACAGATCTAACTCCTGGATACTTCTTTCACTCGCAAGACCCAGCCACCTGTCCATATCCATGCCTAATTTCGAATTATAGGAGGTCACATGGAAAGTGTATTTCCTTATGCTGCAGTTTCGTTCAGTGTGACTGACGAATGTCATCAACAAAATTTCTAAACATCTTTGTCTTCTCCATGATTTCGCTCTCTCTCTTCTTCACAGCATCCTGATATTGCCTCCTGCAGTATTTAGAGTGCTTAGGTATTTTCCCCAGCTTTTTTAAGAATCTGCATTGATCAAATTCTAAAATCGAGTAAGATGCCCATACTCCACCTCTTTGACAAGATACTGGTTCGAGCGGCATCTTTCTTACAGCTTAAGAAAGATAGGATATGGTGGATAATATGGTCAGGCAATTGTGAGATCAAGTCAATATTATTAACTTCTTGGTCCATAATCTTGCTCTCTTCTCTTCTTTGCTTTCTTCTATTTCCAGCCCTCTTCTGTCTCCCAATAAAAACTTATTTCTTTCGCTTTTCTGAAACTCAGGCTCTTGAGAGCTGGAATCAATCAGGTAATTAGTTTTCATATGTTCCTCACTCCCAAAGTTCATACAGCGTGTGTTTCTGCTGAAAACTTAACCTTACTAATGAGTGAGCAGCGCATGTAAAATCAAACAGCAATATATTCATGACATAATGGATTTTGCAATCAAAAGTTGGACATTCTCAACATTGATTGAAAAATGAGAAGGCATACGGTGTCAACGAGTTTGATAAAACCAAATGGTCAATATCAGCCCTATATGTATCAGTTAATCGAAAAATATTACTTACTACTAGTATACCAGTGGACAACTTAAGTTTGCATCGACAAAATTGAAATGGAATTATAAAAACAAACGGCAGTACTGTGTTATGGAAATCATCAGGCTCAGAGGAGCACCAAAAAGTTTTGATTGTTCAATTCAACAGAACGCAAAAAATTCCTTCAATTCCATCTACCTAAAAATCACGAAGTAATTATGATAAAAATGTTACCCTCATACGAATTGGTTTAATCTCAAAGGTCGCATGTTGTCAAGTGGCATAAGACATGAGGTTAAGCAAAGAAGTTCAGCCGTGTCAAGTTTATTATCGGTGTTTTGCCACAAAATTCACAAAAATATCAGCTTTACGAAATGAATTTTTGAAGGAAGGGGGGGGGGGGGGGGGGTGGGCTTATAAAGTAAAAGCAACTAAAAAAAAAAAAAAATATTAAAACATAAAAAATATAAAATTTACAATTACCAAAATAAAATTTTAATAATTTCCCAAATTATCCAAAATAATTATTCCAACTAATTACCCCAAATATAATTCTCCAAAAATAACTACAAAATTATGGGATATTACATTTTTCCCCCCTCAAAAGAAATTCGTCCTCGAATTTCGACACCAACCGAAAACTCATTAAGATTCATACAAATCATAATTTCAAATCAGATTTATCGAACTAACCCTCAACTAATTATCTCCTATGCAAATGTCTGAAAATAAAATGCAAAAATAAATATGCAAAACAAAATTGAACATACTGGCCTAGTAAACAGCAGAATCAAACAAATCTGGATATCTACACCGCATCTCATCCTCCGACTCCCAGGTAGCCTCCTCAACTGAATGGTGTCTCCAAATCACTTTTACCGATGCTATCTCCTTGTTCCGCAACCTCTTCACTTGCCGATCCACTATCCTTGCATGATTTTCATCATAAGATAAATCAGATCGAACCTCTACAGATTGAGGTGCTAGAACAAGAGATGTATCAGGAACATATTTCCTCAAAAGTGATATATGGAACACTGGATGAACCGAAGCTAACTGAGGTGGCAATGCCAACTCATACGCAACAGGCCCAACACGACTTATGATTTCAAACGGACCAATGTATCTCGGACTCAATTTTTCCTTCTTTCCAAACCTCATTACACCCTTCATCGGTGAGATCTTGAGGAATACATGGTCACCTATCTCAAACTCCAGATGTTTACACTTCGGATCAACGTAACTCTTTTGATGACTATGAGCAGTCTGGATCCTCTGCTGAATCATCCTAACTTTCTCAGTAGTCTCCAAAATAAGATCTGGTCCTAGTGGTTCTCTCTCTTCAGCATCTGCCAACATAAGGGAGATCTACACTTTCTACCATATAATGCCTCATAAGGCGCCATATCAATACTCGAATGGTACGAATTGTTGTACGCAAATTCAACCAATGGCAAGTGAGAATCCCAACTCCCACCAAAATCCATAGCGCACG
>CAODLS010261144.1:0-15104 GCA_948243855.1 Flueggea neowawraea
TTCCTATTCAAGATCTTATCTTGACTCTGCTTAAAAAATAAGCTGACACCAAATTTTCTCCACAAAGTGATAGCAGAAATATTCCCGGAATCTTTCTCCCATGAAATATACTTGTTTTAAGGTTCGTTTCATGGTTCTGTAGCTTCAAATCTCTCGTCAAACTTTCAGGACCAAAACAGAGGGAAAACAGAGCAGTTTATGATGGATTCAAGTATTAATCACAATTTAAACCATCAAAACAGCCAATCAAGTTCAGGTTTACTGAGGTTTCGTTCGGCTCCGAGCACACTTCTCACAAATTGCAGTGATAACGGAATTAATGGTAATGATTCTGGCTTGAATTTTCAAGAATTTGAGGATAAACCTGCAGGGAGAATGAGGGAAGCAACAGTTAATTACTCGAATTCGGGGCAGAGTTATTCAGGTTTGCCTCCTCATTATCCGAGGCAGAATTCAGGGACGAGTTCGTCTGCTATGGATAGCTCATTTGGTTTGGTTGGTTCAATGCCAATGAGCCATCATGAGCATGTCAAAAGACTTGATTCAAGCCTTGCTAGGCAAAGTAGCTCTCCTGCCGGACTTTTTGGTAACCTTTCTATCCAAATTGGTACTATCATGTTTCTTATCTTTATATGGATGTTGTTGGTTTTTCTTAGATTTTTATTTTTGAAAGATTACATTTTACTTTACCTTCATGTGTTAGGTATATATGTTTGGAGTTTATTTAGTATTAGATTCATGTTTTAAGCAATTATCTTCACAAATACGATAGGATTTGTTGGCATTTTTAGTAGTAAAGTTGCACTAACGAAAACAACCTAAATCTTAGTGATGCAATGAAAAACAAATGAGGGTTTTAGAAATGTTTCAAAAACAACTACGTATAAACTTAATAATAGGTTTGTAGTATAGCTAGTGCTACCGAAGTTATCTCTAACACTAAGATGTTGAGTTCGATTCTTTGTAGGAGCCAAATTTATCATGATATTTATATACTTTCGATGAACAAATTGTTCAGTAATGCATTGTCTTGACCCATAAACGTTCCTCATAATTTGACTGCTGGTTTTCAAGAACATGTTAAGATTTGAAGTATAATTGAAGCATTTGATAGATGGCTTGAAGGTAGAAAGGAACATTGAAAATGTCTCAGTAAATTGCAGGTTATACCGCGGCAAAAGGCGTGGGAAGCTATGGTGGGATGAACGGTACTGACGGAGATGGAAGTCCAAGATTGAAGAGTCAGCTTAGCTTCCCATCAAGGGGGCCTTCTTCGTTAGGTATGTTGTCACAGATTTCCCAAATCGGGAGTGAAAGCGTAGATCCTGCCAGTCCCGGTATTGGAAAGCACGGAAATAGCAATGGTGATGGTCGCTTTTATTGCAGTCCTGGATTTTCATACGCTTCTTGGAATGATTCACAACTTGCGGAGAATTTCAGCGCAGCCATCAAACGAGGTCAAGACAATAATGCAAAGCTATTTTCTAGCGCGCAGGTAAAACATCAATCATATGAATCTGTGACTTCCCATTATGAGTTTGCGTGTTCTGGTTCTTAGCTGAATCATTGCTTAATGTATATCAGAATGGAGAGCTTGACAATCGTGTTCATATGTTATCCCATCACTTGAGTTTGCCTAAAACTTCTGCGGAAATGGTTTCCATGGAAAAGTTCTTACATTTTCAAGATTCTGTTCCTTGCAAAATTAGAGCAAAGCGGGGTTGTGCTACGCATCCTCGCAGCATTGCTGAAAGAGTAAGATTCGCCATCTTTACTTAATTTTTCTTCAGTGTTGCTGGGTTAGGCTTAGGCCTAATAAAAGCAATCATAGCTGTCAAAGGCTCGCCTCAGGCACCAAGCTCCAGGTGGTCTGCCTTGGCGGCTTAGAGGCGGGCGCTGTCACTCAGGTTTGCGTCTCAGACACAGACGCAGTAAGTGTTAGTAGTTAGTGTTGACAGGAGTGGGACATCAGTACCCTCCTCCGGTGAATTCCACAGCCGATTTATTTTACTTGCCGAGACTCATCGTTTAAGAAAATGAAACGTATGATCAGTTACTGGACGTTTTATAATCAAATTATGGCACATCTGCTACCTAATTAAAATGGTTGATGCACCTTGATTCAGGACTTTCTAACAATGATTATTTACTTGCAATGATATTCAGGTGAGAAGAACCCGTATCAGCGAAAGAATGAGAAAACTACAAGATCTTGTTCCAAACATGGATAAGGTAGAAATGCTTCCTTCACAATTTAGTTTCAACATGTATGATAAAGAAACTTATTTCAATTTTGCTTCCCTTCTTAGCAGCAAACAAACACGGCAGACATGCTAGACTTGGCTGTCGACTACATTAAAGACCTTCAGAGACAGTACAAGGTAATGAAAACGAAATCAAAGAAACTTCAATGTCGTATTTCCACATTAAATTTGTCCTATTTCCACATTAAATTTGTTTGACATTTCGAATTTATTTCCGAAGAAGGTATTTATCAACTTTTCGACCTGTAACATATTTCTTTCCTAAAAGTCGTGTTATTTTCTCAATTTTTTACCATTCTCTACTATATGTTATACGCTAAAATCTGCGCTTTCTTCTGTTCATTGCAGACTCTAAGCGATGGTCGAGCAAACTGCAAGTGTTCAAGTAGACAGAAGCAGGTGCAAAACCAGATCATTTAACATGCTTCTGAACAGATTACAACAAATTATGGGTAGAAGCTGGTTCTTGGTTTTCTTTTTATGTTCAGTGAAACAAGTTATGAAGAAGCAAATTGTTCTTAACAAAGTAGCAAATTTAGTAGAATTTCCACTACAGCAACCCAATGTAGGAGCTAACAAAGCTTCCAATTGCAAAATACCTGTAATAAAACAAATAAAATGTATAGAACAATGTTGTAATGCATTAGTTTCTTTTCTTGTTATGGGTAGTTTTTTATTCATCTTATGCTTGCCTTTGCCAATTTCTCAATTTATCTTTTCAAAGATTTTTTCTTTATTTTTGGCAGTCAATGTCGGCTGCATAAATGTTGTTGTGAGAAAGGGAGAAGTATCATTTATGTCGTTGGCTGCATATTTGAGCTTATTAGTGTTTTCAGAGTTAAATGAGCCTTATCCAATTATAAACTGCGTAGAATATCGACAAACGACAACACTCAGTGCGGTGTACGCAACAATTAGCTACATATACTAATTCACAATTTATTTTTTGACTAAAAACAAAAATTTTAGTAAAAGGAAATACAATTAGGGAAAAATATTGACAAAAATATAATATTTTTATTATTAATTAAAAATAATATAATTACGAGGGTAAAATGAGATAAGAAATTTTTTCTTCAGAGAAGTGCTACAGCTACTTATTTGGGTCTTTTTTCCCTTCTTTAACGAGGCAAAAAGAAAAGTTGATGATGCCACATGTAAATGTTATCATATATTTCTCTGATAAAAAAAAGTCTAATAAAAAAATTTCAACGAATATTTTAAATTGTTGGATGATAAGGGCACAATTGATAAGTTTTTAAAAAATGGATATGAAACGAGGAATTTTTAAAAGAGAAGTGAGAATTGATAAAACTTGCAAAGTGTGGACTTTATAATATATATGGGTATTTGGTTTTGGTAAATCAAGTAATAGATAATAGAAATAAACTACAGATTAATAGATTATATAGTAAAAAAATGAAAAGATTAATACGTTTGTTGACAATCACAATATACTAAAAATACAATATGTTACAAGCTAAATACGCTCTATAGGTATTTAATTTTATTGTATTTACCCGGCATCTAGTGCAATAAGGTTCAAAAATAACCTCAACGTTTAGGGTTAGGAGCTGTTTTGACTTTTGACCCAATTCTATTGTTTAGACCAATTTGTTAGCTAACATTTTTTGAACACATCTCATGCAAACTCATTAATCGTTATGTTTTCTTTTGCTTTTTACCCAGGCTTGAATTGCATTTTGTTAAACTTTTTCTCCAGTTTCACATTGCCAACAATGAAAGTAAGCTCGCCCAAAACTATGAAGTCCTACGTTCGAAATTCACAAGTTTTGAAGGGTTGGGATAGTATGGCCTCAACTTCAATAAACAAAATAAATTGTCAATAATTTTTTTTCAAAAATAATACTTCTTCTATCTCAATTTGATAGGCACTAATTACTTTTCACGAGAATTAAGAAATAGTAGTTTTAGTAGTTAAAATTATTTAATTTTTTACGATTTTTCATTTATGTCATTCAACTAATTGTGTTTGCAATTAATAAATTAGTTAAAAGAAAAATTAAATAAGAGCAAACTTGTAACTTTATTAATAATAAATGCAGCAAAAAAGAAAATGTATCTATATTTTAAGATATCTAAAATAGAAATTATGCCTATCAAATTGGAACGAAGGGAGTAACACACTAAAATTAATAGCAAGATACAAAAACAAACAAAACCATTATCGGATATAACAACTTTTTTTAAAAGTTTGGTTACAAAATAAACATGTCTCTCATCTAATCTAAGGATAGTCTTTATTGACCATCTCTAAAATTCATTACAATTAACGGTGAAGATCATTGATCTGTAACAAAGTAGATATAATCCATAACAAACCATTAATGGTTCCCGCACTCGCCGTTGGTCTTCCCTCCCGTCCTCTTTCACCTCCAGAAAACATTCCCAATAAACATATTCTGTGATCTTCAAACCCTAAACCTAGCCTCAAAAATTTTTACCAAATTTCCATCAATACCCAAATTTTTCTGATTTATGATGCAACCTCAATTGGGTGTTCATTTTATATGCTTTACACATGAGATAGGCACTTAGATCTTAAAAAGTTTGAACCTTTTCTCTTTGGGGAGTTGAGAGGCGAAATAAAAAACAAAAAGATTGGAATTATATATGGTGATTGTTGTGGATTGTACAGGGAATTATATAACGGGGAATTGAGAGGCGAAATAAAAAATTATAATGACGAATTATGTAGATTTCAATCAAAAGATTGATTATGTGTTCAAGATTGTACTGATTGGAGATTCTGCTGTTGGGAAATCACAGTTGCTGGCAAGATTTTCTAGGAATGAATTTACCATTGATTCATAAGCTACCATTGGTGTTGAATTCCAGACAAAAACACTTTCCATTGATCACAAGATTGTCAAGGCTCAGATTTGGGACACTGCTGGCCAAGAAAGGTTTGCATTCTCTTTTACCTCTTATTTTTTTTTTCATATTCCTTTTGTTTTTTCACTTCTTTTTGATGCATTGATTGAATTTATTAGAAATTGTCAATGATTTAATCGTTAGTGGATCACGAGAGGAGAAACAGATATGAGTAATGCAGCATTGCTCTCAATTAGGATCTTCAGTTTTTGTAACTTATAATAGCATAATGCTAAAGCTACATGTAATGCGTTATTTTGTAGATATATCAGTCAATAAAATTGTAAAAAAAAATAAAGATAGTATCTTTGTATTTGAGGAAAAGTTTACGACCAGTTACTTTCTTAAGCTTGCGTTGATTTGTCTTAGTTATTATGTACGTCGTTCATTTCTGAAGTTTATGTTCAATTAAGGCTTAAAATGATTAACTCATCCTGTATCGAATAATTGAATAATCATAGAAGCTAATTTGCATGAGGAAAATTCTATTAGCTTTGCAAATGCAGAGAACTTTTCCTTCTTGTGCATCCATAACTCAGGAAGCCTCTTAGTAATTCCATATCCATAGTACAACAGTATCTTGATTAAATTTTCTACTTTTTATACTTCTCACAAGAAAAATGGTAGCTGTTGTAGAAAGAAACCCAGAACTTTTTTTTTTTTCTGAAACTACAATGTTATAGTAGTTGGCTAATCTCTGTATTTGTGGGGAAGTAAACAACCAATCTTCAAGCCATTATTCTCAATGATGAATGTCGAGTGGCTTGAAAACAACAAGTTTGCTAGCGTGGTGGAAATCTAAACAAAAACTGGAGTAATCAATATCAGAATGCCAATGAATTGAAAAGCTTGTCAATTATGACACTTTTTTGTTTCTCAGAAATCTAATATCGGAAGATCAGAGATGCAGAAAATTTTACCTGAAACATGTTGTATTTTCTTTGCAGCTCAGACAGATCTATTTGCAAATTAAAAGTTAAAATATTCTAATATGGTAGGTTCTCACAAGAAAAAGATTGTGGCTTTCAATTTTTTTTTTGTAATGATAATAATTCAAAATTGTGAAAAAAAGGAATAACCCTTCATAATGTTAACTTCTGAGTGGACGAGGATGATTACTCAGTCTATGAACCTGCATTCTGTTGGTGATACGTGACCAAGAAACAAAAAAAAAGCTTAGACTCCAAAGCAGACCACACAAATCTCTTAAACTTTCGGTTCTTTCTATTGCCATTTCTAAGATTTTGGCATCACGCTGAAATTCTTGCAAGATACAGGTCCTTGATTGTCTTAACCAATTGAGAAATAAATGTCTTTCATCACAAGTAATTAAAATTACAAAGTTCTCTGTTTTTCCAGGTACAGGGCAGTGACAAGTGCATATTACAGAGGAGCAGTTGGCGCGATGTTAGTCTACGACATGACAAAGCGTCAGTCATTCGATCACATGGCGAGATGGCTGGAGGAACTGAGAGGGCACGCGGACAAGAACATAGTAGTTATGCTAGTCGGGAACAAATGTGACTTGGGAAGTCTCCGAGCAGTACCAATAGAAGATGCTCAGGAATTTGCACAAAGAGAGAACCTGTTCTTCATGGAGACATCAGCCCTGGAAGCCACTAATGTTGAAACTGCATTTTTGACAGTTCTAACGGAGATTTATCCGATAATAAGCAAGAAAACTCTTGCTGCTAATGATGAATTAGATGCCAATGGAAATGCAAACTTGCTCAAAGGGACTAGGATTATAGTTCCTACTGGGCAGGACCAGGATTCTGGAAAGAAAGGTTGTTGCACAACATCCTAATATGTTTCAACTCGCCGTTTATTTTTGTTTTTTTCCTGACAGAATGCTGTCAATTTAGGCTACTGTTTAGTTCAAATTTATGTATACTCTTCTCAAAGTGGTTATTAAATCAGTGACTTGGGAGCAAATTTATGTATACCCTAAACCCTAATGGTATTCAATTTATAGGGTAAGTCATGTTTTATTTGAAATATTGGTGTTTGCATGTTATTGATGTGGAGTATAATTTATGAAAATTCGCATTGTAAAATAAGCATAAGCAGAAACTTTCACTTGTTTTTTTTTTTAATTATTCGGTATTCAGATGCTTTTGACATCTGACTTATTCGCATTTGAGTTACAAAAAACTTATATAAACAGTAAAATTCTCTTTACCAAGTTTTCAAACTTCTTAGGACTTGAACTTAAGATCTCTAGCTAAAGAAAAAAAAACCTGACTACTTCACCATAATCTCAATAGTAAATTGGTTACTTGGCACTCCACCACAAAGCTAGCTGGTAAATTAGTGACTGGTATTGTACAGGGTTTAGCGTCATTCTGCTACTCCACTTGGCGATCAACATCCATCCACTATCATTCTTCTCTGATAAAATTATTACTTGGTTAAAAGAAATTTTAGAATCAATTCTAACAGTTAAATTATTAACAATTCCAAAACTGTAAAATACAAGATATCAAAATATTACGTCAAGTCTTCAACCAAACATGTGCAAGGAAAATTGAGGGCTTCGAGCGTGTGTGGGCCATGCCCAACAAGGCCAAAACTGAGTGACAAAACAGTACTTTGACACAATATCAAAACTGGAACAGTGGAACTACAATTTCACCGCACACCATTATCCCGCTCATGGCGAATTCGAATTTCGAAGCCCCCATCAATCCACAAGTGCCAACTCATTTTCCGTTTTCCCAAATTCTATAAGACCGCCCATTTTTGGCTTCAAAAATTTGCCAAAGTTTTGCCTCTCTGAATCTAATCTCCCTCTCCAAGCTTCTTCTTCACCTTCATTGGTCAACTCACAACACGTTTTCGTCAACCCTTAAACCAGTCCGTACAAATTTCAGAGGTAATCAACTATCCAACTTTCATTTTCATCTAGTTTTCGTTAACGGCTCTGTTCATTATTCTTTTGGGCACCAATTGAATGTCATTTTGTCTTCTGGGTCCGGGATGATTTCTCATTTTGTTTATTAATACACATTTGGCCACTCATGAAATGCGAGTTTGTTTCTGGGTGATTGGTGATTTCTCGTTTTTCTGATTGGTTTCATTTGGGTAGTAAAGTATACCCTATTTTGTCTTCTTGGTCGTAAATGTTTGTCCAGTTTCTTGATTAGTACTCATTTGGTTCACTAAACCCTTATTTCTGTTTATTCTTGCAAAAACGAAGGTTTGTATTAGTTGTTAATTCTTCTCTTTATTGTATAAAAGTGATTGAAAATGCCGGAAGCCAGAGACAGATTAACAAGGCCAGTAGACGTTGCTGCCCTATATGCTCAACGCCGCTCACTTCATCTCGGAACCTATCAAGATAACCCAGAGCTTAATGTCGTCTTGTTTGCATCTCCTAATCCGCGAACAACTACACGTGCGGGAACAGCGACGGGTGCTGGTAGTTTCCGTGGCGGAAGAGGCGGTTTAGGAACTCCAGTGGGGCGTGGCCATTATCTTCCGAGGACGCCAGGGGTGCTCGAAAGAGAGATTACGCGGGCTGGGACTACTCGGAGGGTAAGGGGAAGAGGTCGTGGTCGTTCGCGTAATGGGTTGCCTTCTTGGTACCCACGAAGGCCTCATCAGGATATCACTCCTATCGTGAGGGTAATGTTTCAGCTTCTCGATTTCTAGGTTTTTTTTTGTGTGTCTATAATAATTTTGTTGTGTTTTGGTTGTTTCTAATGAATTTTGTTTGATGTTGTGTTCTAATAATGCCGATGCCATCTTTTTGGTGCACTTGTTGGTTGGATTTGGGTATTTGATTTGTTTTGGTAGATTGTTTTCTGATCTTGGTAGTTTACCTTTTCCGATCTTAGAGTAATTATATGGCATTGGATATGTTAAAAGTTTCCTACTGAGAGTTGTTTGTTAATAGTTAAATATAATTAATTAAGTTTCTTTTTAAGTTAAATTCCTACTTTTGGAATTGCAATCAAAGCCTTCTGTTGTTTTATCAAGTTTAAAAGAAACACGCAATATATAATTAGACGTTCCACTAATGTTAGTCCATCAAATTGTTGAGATAGACGGGCTGTTCTAACTACTTGCTTGTGAATTGCGCCCACTTCAATGCGATGTCTTGCATTCTTGCTGATAGATTGAGTAATGTTCTGGTTTTTACTTCAGGTTGCAATTCTAGGTTTTAATCAATTGGTACAATGTAGCTTATTCCATGGTCCGGTACTCAGGTTTAGAGATATTCTTGCAAGTGTTAAATTCACAATTTTTTGTTGTTAATTAATCTAATTAAGTAGTTACTGTTTCTCCAGGCCATTGAAAGGAGAAGAGAACGCTTGGGAGGAGAGGACAATGACCAAGAAATTGGGACCCCGATGCCCCGGGTTCGCAGAGTTTCAGACACTTCTGAAGCAACACCATCAACAGCTGCTCATCTTGAGCACAGTGTGAATCCCCTACCTTCTCGTAGTGCAAAACCTGCTTGTAGTGCAAAGCAGTCTGTCCCAGAAATTCTGCTTGATATCACAAGTAAAGTCTCCGGAGATTCAGAGTTCATAACGCCTCAGAAGAAACTCCTCAACTCCATTGACACAGTACGGAAAGATGTGATGGAAGAGTTGCAGAGACTGAAAAGGACACCGAGTGCAAAGAAGGCTGAGAGAGAGAAAAGAGTACGGACGCTTATGTCAATGCGGTAATCGTTCTTCGCTTGATGAACATTTTGACTAACACAACAAAGAAAGAGCGGAAGGGAACGCCTGTGCAGTGAGATTGATCACCTGCTGGTGATGTCTAAACATCGAAAGTGATCACCTTCTGGTGATATTTTTGTAGGAGCATTCATCATCTTCTGATGATACCCTTTAGAGAGTCTGGAACTTGAGAACTGAGATGGCAAAGAGCTCCGCGATTTCTTTATCGGTTTTTAGTTTCCCTTTCAATTCTTTTTGAAGGTTTTTGGTATATAGAATTAGGTAGCGCTGATCAGTCCTGCTGATGAACTCCATTGCTGATGGTTTTGTTCTTGTGTCCTTCATTCGATTGAAGGTTTTGTGGGTCACCTTTTTTCTCTTGAAGGGTGCATTTCCTTGGGATAACTACGTATAATGTGGAGTTGATGTACATGAAATCTCGGCATAATTTTCTGGTATAGTACTTCGGAAACCTGAATAACATCCTAATATGTTTCGTGACATTTCAAGTAGATAAAGAAGATTCATCATTTCTACAATTGACCATTCTTGTTACATAAAAGTTGTTGCTACACGTGTTCATTTACATATTTGCAGTTGTCTTGTACATTTACACATTTGCAGTTGTCTAGTATAGTTCATGCGATCTACTGTGGCTGCCCTGGTCTTTCTGTCTGCAATTGATTCTGAGGAAAAGGGTACCTGGGGAGTCGGCAAAATCAAACAGGTTAGCTTAGATGTGATTTTATTGCCTTGAATCATGCATCTTATGCATTATAAACAGGAATGAATATACAGAACAGAATATCTTGAAACAGAATCCATTAATGAATGGGGAAAATGTACATGTGGTTGGCTCTTGGTCTGTAGGATGGAGAATAAAGTGAGAAGCATGTTAATGCTGTTATGGGTTGGCTTTGAACCAAGAAAGAAATGCAAGTGATGAACCACATGAGAAACAAGAGGCAGCAGTATTGGCTGTCAACAAAATTAGCCATTGTTCCCTCAACTTTGAGTCCAGCCTTGTAATGTCTTTCATTATATAGGGCAATACAGACAAAATATATTAGACAGGTGGCGTGTTTTGATAAAAATTGTGATGGTTGACGTAGAATATTGAACCATTAATTAAGTCAGCAAGTCTCTGTTAATTATTTTGTCTAGTATATACATGAAACTCGTGGTCATTTAATTAAGAATTATAAGAACTTGTCGAGTTTATAGGGCATTCTAAAATTCTTAGAATGTTACAGTGTAATTTGATGTTACAGTAGATTAGTTGGTATAGAGAAGGCATCTTCTATTCAAGTGTTGACTCCATTTTTTTAGTTGCCACGTTCCTTCGGTTGATTTAGAAAGGGTTTCCACCTAATGAGCTATATATCTATTTTCTTTTAATTAGGTTATCCAGTTTCTAATTATATAGGCAAAATTTTCTCTATTGAATTTTGAAGCATATTTGAACTTGAATTTTTTAATTAAGAAAGAACTCTTACTACTCTATTATAATATTTTGTGACGAGCCTCAAATGGAATAGCCTATTAGAAGGCATCCACGCCCATACACTTTCCGGTCTTGAGAGATATTAAAGATAGGAGATTTAGGGTTAAAATGTTATACCTTATGAATGAGGATTGAGGCCAATAAAAAAAAGTCGTCACTGCTCCGTGATGATGTGAGACATCACAATGGAGTATGATACTTTTATATGCGACTTACATGTTCAATTTAATTTGCTAAAGCAACATTACCAACTAACTTATATGTGAATCCAACATCAAACATTACGTGTATATCAAAGGTCCACTTAAATATATTATGATTAATAAAATTAGACTACCTTATATACATGAGATTGAAACTAACAAAGTTGGATTGGTTATAATGTGTATTTTTTCAATAGCTCACTGGTCGGTGGCCACTGTTTTAGTAAGAATTTAGATTCGAGTAGGTTTCGACGGGTAGTGTTCGTTTAAACTGACCAAAAAAAGAATTTAAAAACTGTCGCAAACTCTTGTTTTCTTTCGAATCTTGAATTTCTTGCTGCCAATGAGATTAGATTTCATAAAGTAAATCAGTTGGATTTGCATTTTGTCTTCTATGGTATTATTCTATTCTTTCTATGAAGAAATTCGGTGGTGGTGTTGTTGGGATATTGGCTTGTTTCGATTCTTTTTCTCTGTGGTACTGTATTCTTCCTTACTCATAGGGATGGTTTTGTCTTAGATGATGCTGAAAGTTTTGCTCAGACTAGTGTGCACGATGCTGAACATTGCCCAAGAATTTTCTGAAGTTATCAATTATCATCTGAATTGGGTGTTATTAGAGAGGATTTGATTATAGATTTGTTCCTTTTCACTAGCAAATGTTTTTGGATTATTGTTCGGCGTTGATAGCGGAAGTAAATTATAGAAACATATTGGAAAGTGTAAAAGATAAAGAAATTGACATGTATTTTCAAGTGCGCAATCATAATATATATAAATGTATGGATGTAGAAAAAAAAATTGGACACTTTTACCTATCTTTTTTATTCTTAAGTACTTATAAGACTTTTTGATAATTATCTCAAATAGATTTAAAAATTTGATTAGTATTAAAAAAGTTGTTATAGAGTTAGAGATATCTACAACTATCTGTATAGATAATTTGTAATTATTTTAACAAAAAATCTAATCTTTATTTGTTCTGAAAAGTATAATATGCAATTATCTCAATTAAAAATTTAAATTTTATATATTTTGAAAAATATGTATCTTTTTTTCAAATTTACTCTTTATCACAAAAGTATAAAATTTAATATTATTATCGGTTATCATCTTCCTACCTATATATAACACGGGTATCCCACATTATACCTTAGGTATATTATCTTTCCTTTGCTTGCTTTTTATACGAATTTTGTTCATTAGTTTTATGGAGTATAAATTATTTTAATGTATATATTTTACACTTATACTCAAATTTCTTTTTGAAAAATTAGGCCTTATGGAGAAGTTTATTAAGGTAAAATAACGTCTTTGGGATAAATGGTGTGTTTTAAATAATACTGATAATTGTTATCTTAATGACCGTGATCACAAAAGAATCGCTCTTGACTGCCCAAGTAACAAAAGACACTCGTGCATTGTCTTAGAATGTTGTTATGTTTAGTGATGTTCTAACTTGGCTTTTTCTTTGTATAAAGCGAAGATTTGTGGAGAGTGGCGGAGTTGTTACTGTTGAGAGAACATCCCGCAAGAACTTTGTTGATTTATTATTGTTGGGATCTAAATATTGTTATTGTGTAATATATATCTTTTATTATGAAAATCTATTGTACTAATATTTCATTTCACACTTAAAACTGTGTTTGCATGCAACGTAGCTGTCACGACCCATTTTCGGACCATGACCGGGGTACAAGACGAACCAAATCGGGGGCCAGCCCATCTCGCACAAGCCTCGGTGAATCAAGTACTCTACCCACTTATTCATTTTAAACATTTATTAAACCATTTAAGCAGTTTACAGATAATATAAATTAATAATATAATGTGATATAAAATACTATAAATATGTGATAAATATATAAATATATATCGAAAGTATTATCAATAACATAAAAGTAAAATCATATAAATCCAAAATACAAAATAACCCAGAATCCCACAAGCAACCCGATATGAAGCTCTAATACAAAAAGACGGAGTTCGAACAAAAGGGCACTCACTGATATCAAAGGTGCCTCACTGAGATTGAGGTGCTGGAATGATACTGGGTGTCCAAAAGAGTGTACCTAAAAAATATTAAGAGGGGATGGTGAAAAATCTCAGTGAGGAGTAACACTCCAGATCCCCTCCGGGCCCTCACATAAACCATTTTGAAAACCTTTTGGAAAACTACCACATGCAATATATATTGTACATACATATACACGCTACGTATAGTATAATTGAAAATCCATTTTCGAAATCATTTACACCTTCAGCAAACACATGCAATCATGTATGTAAATAAATATTATGCCATATAATGAATAAATACATATATAATAGAATATCTGATCGGGACATAACTGATCTGAATAGAAACTGAACTGAACAGATGTTGACTATGCCACCTAATACCGATCACGTGTGTTTGCGCTAGACACACGGGTTACCACCATCCCTGGTAACTAGGCATTTACTGATCAATGGTATACCATAGGTTACACTTCTCTGTAGCTGAGTGTCCCATGTCTCAAAATACATACATATATACATATATATACTAATTACTAGTAACATGCAAGCATGCAACAAATATATATTATACTAATACTTATAATATAACTTATACTGATAATTTATTCCTTAATCTATATAATCAAATTTTATTTAACTCCGATCTTGAATTAGTTCAATTTACATATTTAAGTCCAGCACATAAAAAACATATATAAATTTGAAAGACATAGCCTATATGTCGAAAGCTACTACTGCACTCACCTGGCAGTTGAAACTGAAGGTCCAGTCAAGAACCGCTGGTGTTTGGTTGGTCGTGCTGACAATGACACGGAGTTGAAACAAACAATTAGGTCAAACAAATCAGAACAGGGTGTTGGTACTGTGACGATACCAAAAATATGTGAATGCAGATGCATATGCAAATTGTAAGATAAAGTCAAAAATCTTATTTCGATCGAGTATTTATCGTTCTAACCAAAAAATTCAGAATCCATGCAAAAAATCAGTTGGGTCCCTGAACTTTTGTAAAATTATGTTTTGGTCCCCGAGTCTAGTAGAATTACAAAATAGTCCCCAAATTTTTTAAAAATTATAGTTAGGTCTCCAAAGTTGTTAAAATTTTTAATTGTGTCCTCAAACTTCCAAAATTTGTAAATTAACCCCTAAACTCTCAAAATTATCATTTAATCCCTAATATGACAAATATTCACTTTAGTCCCTCAAATAATCAGAATTAGTGAAAATTATTTTTTTAGCCCTTGCTGCAGAAAACTTGTAAAAATGTCCCTAAATCCGGATCGCTCAAAACCCGATGTTCTAACCTTCCACATTCCCTCAAATAATCCTTGTAATATTCCGTACTTTCCGATCATGTTTTCTATAGTTTTCGAATAGGACATGGAAGACTTTTAGGAATACCACTGGAGGGTGTATGATATTTATGATGAAATCATGTTAGGATGGATGTTGTTAAGTGTTAGAAATGATCCGGAACGAGTTCGGTAACAAGAGAAGTCAAGAAAGAAGAAATAAGGCATTTAACGTGCGTAGTCTTAGGAGT
>CAODLS010261202.1:0-13872 GCA_948243855.1 Flueggea neowawraea
ATTGAGAAAATGAGTCTCTACATTCGTTGATGTAGGTCGAGATATAAACTAGCCCAAATGCCAAAGTCTATTCAATATAGGTAAATCTTTCAACAAGGTGGACTAACCAATCTTATTGTGTAAATCTCCTTTAGTGATTATCGATGTCTTACTCGATTTATTGCTTATGTATCCACTTATTCCAATCAATTTTCACTCGTTGGGTAGATTAACCTATTCTTAAATATGGTTCAATCTCTCAAATGCCATATATACTTCCATTGTTATTTTCACTAGGATAAGTGAACCTCTAATATACTCGTAGGTTCATCCTTGACTTGTGAGGTTACTAAAAGGATCACGATCGAATCATTTATCTAAAAAATGTCGTTGTGAGACTTTACCAAAAAGAATCACGATCGATTCATTTATCGAAGAAATATCGCCGTGAGACTTCATTCTTTTTAGTTTTATGCATTTTCAAAAAAATGCTACCACTGGGTTCAAGTTCCCTACTCTCACTGGTAAGAATCTTGATGCTCTAAGTGGGTTCAAGCTCCCTATAGGAATTTCCACTAGGATCAAGATTTTCTACTCCCACTAGAAGTAAGAATCTTGCTACCACTAGGATCAGGAAAATCCTCACATGCTTGAGGTAAATGATATAAAAGTTGAATCGCTCCAAAACTTATCATTGCATCACTTTTAGAGAAAGAGATTACAATTTTTTGGATTGGTCTCTTGATATTTTAAAACCCAAACATACATTACCCAAGAAGATGCATCCCTTTTGGACAAAGAGAAAACAATCGGTTCGATCGATCTCTTAAGATTTTTTAAAACCAAGGCTGTAATTCACATCACATTACCCAACTTTATTTCTTATCATTTTTTCTCACTCTCCTCAAGAATTCTCCCACTCGGGTGGAGTGATCCTGAGGGTCTTAGTTGTTGAATCTCAGAGTAATAAAAGATTTCACTTTTCTAATCTCAGTTAAGAAATCTATTCCCAAGGAATGCGACTTCTTATGACTCGTTGCTATGCCAATTTCTCATTATCTCACGACGGTTGTATCATTTTGACACATTAAGGTATCTAAAACCTTACACCTCTTAGTCTTTTCAACTAAGATATCATGTATATTGACGATATATCTCTTGGTTCCAAGTGGTTTAGGTCATACACTTGACCAATCCACAACCCATGAGATATATAAGTAACGAACTTAGATATCTATAAATAAACAATTAATGTTATTTCTCTTTCATCACATAAATCTTTGGACTCATCTTGTAGATGTCTTGACCTTAGTCGATCTACAAAACTTTATTCGTTTTCCATCTTCATTTTTAAGAAGTAAGAACAATCAAGAAGCACAAACTAACTTGACCATTATTACTTATGAAGAATCAAATGGATATGACTGCACCTTCCACATTCATATATACAAATGTGATGAAGTAGTAGGCATTAGCATTGCCCTCTTATTCTTTTAACATCAAATATCAAAAAATAGATTAATAGTAATGGGAATTTAGCTCAAAGTGCCTTTTGAAACGATTTATTTTCTAGTATTCTCTCTTTGCAATGCTCACAATTAGACAACTTGAACTTACACAATTGCATAATACTCCTACTTGAGCTAATCAACATAGTCGATTTTTTCAAAGTGGTTGAGTTGCGTGCATTAACTTCACATAATCCCTTATGACCACACGAAGTAGCAAGAAATGGAAACTAGATCATTCAATAGTTAGGTTCTATACCTTAACTAAGAAATCATTTTTAATGCCAAAGTAGTATTCCACTCAACCAAGATCTAACAAATACCATAATTGTTAGAACACAAATTGAAGGAAAACTTCAATATGATTATGACAAAATCTAATGCAAGAAAATGTTCTACTTTTGTACAAGACCAACTTGCACACACCAACACTTTAAACTCCCACTTTTAAATTGTTCTTTGCATACACAACTTATTCCTTCTTGGAACTAGTTGATGTCTAATGAAGTCACAATAAAACTTCATTTTGAGAATCCTAAAAGTTGAATTAATCGTCTACTAATGGGGAAATTCAATAGAGAACATTGAACAAGATAACTCTTATCACTTGCATGAGTTTGAGCAATATACCCTCAAAGGTGCATTATCTTACATATTGTGCGTCTTTGGTTTTTAACATTTCACTTATAAAATGTCAATATTGTTTATGTTCATGGATTTTCTCATAATTCTGTCTAGTCTCCACTTCTTAAGGACTTAAGGTTCTTAACCTTTTTCCTTGCCTTTGTATTGAAATTTCTCCAATAGAATAAGACGTTATTGAATTCCTCACGATCTCATGCTTGAGATAAACGTGGATTAGGTGTAACTTGATTTGCTCCTAACATCTAGGTAAGAAATGGATAACATCTTTGGACCTTGTCATTGATCAAACTATGATCAGATCACTAGCTCTCTAATCATGCAAGACTACACCTCTACTCGCATGATTAGATTTTATAACAAGTATCAGTCGATGGTCAAAGACCACGAGCTTAGTTAGTGTCACTCCAACTAACTGCTATTATTCTTCAACTTACAAATATATATTGCATCTTGATAATTGTAAATTAGCCAAGTGAATAATTCATCTTTTGTAATGATAAAAGATGTTGATAGACGTAGTGAAATTTTATAACTTTCACATCTTATAGACATTTCAGTCTAAAATGTGTTGAGTGGTATTCTACTCATCAATGAATTTAGACATAACCAAGTTCAAAGGGGCACGAGCTTAGTTTTTAGAGTACATGCTAAATTTTTCTAATCTAGAAATTACAATTGTTGCCACCTAAGCTCAACATAGTTTTAAATACACATATGTATATCTCGACATCAATTGACTTTTATAAGCAGTGAATCACACAAATAACATGCCAAACAATAAGACATAGTTACACACAAGTAATTCATTCGGCAATACACATATATTTACTATCCAACCAAAAATTAAACTAGCATAGCCTCTTATTAAGCTTTGAATCGAAATTGACACTAGGTGCACATTTACCGTCTCGGTCTTAACAATTAACCATATTATATTTAATTTTATAGATAGTAAATAATGACTGTTTGGATTCACTTTTAAAGTTCACTTAATTTAAGGAAATCCATGTTGGTCATCTCAATTATTTAGACAAACTCAATAATTGGATAATATATTCAACATATAAAAAATTGCATAAAATTAAGGCAAATTAACACAATAATAAACCAAAGTAATAAATGAAATCATTTTCATTTATTAAACCAACATACAATCCAAATAATTTATCTCAATGTTAATATACATTAACATTGGACAACATTAACACACAAATAATGCTAATATCCCCAAAAAATAATAATACACAAATATAGTATTAAACACATGTCTGCCAATTGGATACACAATGGACCTTTTCCAAAGTGTTAAAATAGAATTCATAAGTAGTTGTGCCAACTTATCAAAAATTCTATAAATCATACGACCTTAAAGTAGATTTCCCGCTTCTCATTATCTCTCTTTGCGATTATGGTGATCTTGGACATACTAATTTTAAAACATTCTTAACTCACTAGAATCTCTAAGTGTCTTTCCTCAACACTTAGGGAATCATGTTTCTATGAAATTATAGTATAGACCAATCGTTTAACCAATACCGATGATGAGTATCATAATCTTTTATGAAATAAGTGAACCTTCATTACCATTGTAAACTTAATGCACAATCAAATCTCCTTTACAACCACCACCATCCCAAAATACTCTCTTTTGCGAGCCGTGCAAATTCTTCCTTAATTTGCACTATGTTCAATGCAACACGGTTTTATCTCATTCGTATATTTGTAATAAATTACAAATAAAATGGGTATATGCGTACTCGCGTATTTTTCAAATAATTGAAATCTAATTTCAATTCTCTAAATAAGAACCACATTTGCACGTTTTAAAAATAATAATTTTGAAAACTAATTTTCAAAATAATTCTTGGCAGAAAATGCAATTTCTCACAATTTTTTAGCACTATTTAGACACCACTAAATCAGAAAAAAATAGTTCAAGAACTAAAAAACTTGTGAAAAATATACCAAAAATTCCACAAAAATCCAAAAATAATTCTGCCAAAAAAACACAAAAATGGTGTTTAGTACATGTGTCATGCGCTGACATACGCCGCCCAGTTCACTCCCACAAGCGTCCACATGCCTTCACGTTCTACACGCCCGGCTGCATGATGTCGCCCGTGTCGCAGTCGCATGGTGACACATGTCGATAAGACACGTCTCGGAATCTGAATCGGCCATATGTCGCTTTCTTAATGGTCCAAGTCGACCAATACGCACGCCAGGTGCCACGTTGACGTGTCCGACACGTGGCATCTATGTCACGTGTCACCATATCAATGGTTAAACGTGATGGCGTGTCAGACCAGTTAGCATGTCACGTGTTGCATCCAGATGATGCCACGTGTCACATACAGATATCGCCACGTGTTGATGCCATATACGTCCATATGTCGACGTTGCAGGAAGCCACTTGTCGCGACTACACAAATCCATGTGTCGATATATAATTCGTCCACGTTTTGCACAGTCAACTTTGACCATTTGACCGTATGCCACGTGGCGAAATATTATTGGTCTGTGTGTCTTTTTCTGATCCTTCTACTGCTGCCAAGTGTAGCGATCTGAGTGATCCATGTGCAACCAATAGAAACATGCCA
Organism: Flueggea neowawraea; assembly: GCA_948243855.1. Taxonomy (NCBI): domain Eukaryota; kingdom Viridiplantae; phylum Streptophyta; class Magnoliopsida; order Malpighiales; family Phyllanthaceae; genus Flueggea; species Flueggea neowawraea. The sequence goes on from CAODLS010261202.1 coordinate 4,733, forward strand.
CATCATCATTTCTTATCAGATGAATAAATTCATCTGGGTATTCTCACTCAGTATTTTTCGATCGGGTTTTCGTCGATTTAATGACCTTCTCGATGGAATTTCAGGACGAAATTTTGGCAGGTAACGTTTTCAAGGTCGCTAATCTCAAATCTTTTGTTAGAATTTTGAAATTCCAACTTTCAGAATTAGACTTCGGATAGACTCGAACCAAAAACGATGTTCGAGACGAAAAGTCCAATACCAAAAAATCACAGTAGGCATCCTAGACAGAGACCAACAATATTTTCTAAACATATTCGAAAAAATTGTGTTGGCTCTGATACCAATGAAGGAATCCTATATCGGTTTAACTACTAAACAATATAATAAATAGGTTCGACTTACTAACTTCGATTCCAGCGGAGCAGGACCAGTTTTATGTTGGTCTTGCGAGTAAACCATAGTTGAAATGTCAACGGAAATGCACGGCTGTTTCGCAGTCTAGATGTCACACGTGATTTGTGCAAGACTCAAGACAAGAGGTCTCGACCTCTCTCTCCCTGTTTTGGAGGTAGTGGAGTTCATGTGTTGGTGGAAGAAGAAGCATTCTTCTTTTTATATAAGCCACCAAATAGGCTCATGGGCTTAACAAGTCTTGCGGACCCATTTCATTCCCAACTCAATTGGGCTCACCAATTGGCATCGGTTCACCGTCTTGGTTCACACCTAGACTAACCGAGTTTGGTTCTTTTCAATTAGACTCGGCCCACGGTCTTGATTCACACCTCGTCCGACCGAGTTCAGTACACCTGTCATAGGCGGACCACTATTTTCAACATTTAAGAATACTATTTTAGAATATGATGTTTTGCAGCCCTATTTGCCGAAAGAAGCAACCCCTTCCTAAAATCATCAACTTGCTAATAGTAATACCTGATATTCTTAAAGAATCATCACAATAATAATGGATATATAGCCTTGTTACTTTAGCTTTTCTACTTGTAAATATTTTCTTATAAGTCATTTTATTTGTTTTTATCGAGAATCAAACTTTCAATTAGTTAGTTCTCGCTTTGAATTTTACCGTTAATATATATTTTAGTGTTCTAAATAGTTTCGGTATCGCTAGATTTCAAGTTTAGTTATATATTTTAACCAAATTTATGTTGCCCATTATGTTTAAAACCGAAAAATATCGATAATTAATTGGTGATTAACCTTCAATTAATCATGCATATTTTCTAGAAATGCTGAGAAATCAAAGCCAACATATGTCAACTCCATTAGCCAGTATGCATATGCATGCATCATAGAATTAAGCTCTAAAAAGTTTGATGCAAAGCCGAATTATGAGAGGAATATTTGGTAGCATTTGTTCGAAGCTTCTTAATATGCATGTGAGACTTCATAGAGTCAGCTCTTTGTGAACTCTAGTGTGCTTTAATAGTCATCGAATGTCTTCCATCTCCATTTATCCTCCATTTTAGCTAGCTTGATTCTTTGTGTCAAAGAAAGATATTAATTAATTTGAAGAAGATATATATGGTCCTACATTATGAAGTAAAGTGGGTCCTATACATTTACGTTTCTACGAAATTGAAATGTTTTTAAATTAAAATTGTAAGAATAAATGTCTCAAGTAGATATTGTAACTATTTAATTAATTAGCCGTAAAACCTGGGTTCTTATTTTAAAAAAATCGAATTTGAATTTGACTGAAAATGTTGAATTGAAGTTTATGAGAGAGAGAAAAACAAGAGCTCCATTAACCTTTCACCCAAAACAAAATTTAAGGCTTAATTTAGTTTAATTGTTTTTTTTTAATTTTGTTTTTTTATTGAAAATTATTTAAAATAGAAAAAAATAAGGAATTTTATTAATTTACTAATGTATGGAAATAATTTTTTTATAACAAAACAAACAAAAATATCGTCTTTAATAAGTAAAAAATAATAAAAAATGTGTTTATCTATATGAATATTTTAAAAAAACTGAAAATCTATCTTTTATTTTGAAAAATAAATTTATTTTTAAACAAATAAGTCTAATTTTTCAATAAGTTGAAATAATGATAATAATCAGTCAAGTCTTTTAGGCCAAACTTAATTAACTTAATTACAAACCAACTCTTCATACATGTATCTCCCTCCTTGAAGATATTCAGGGCTCGTTTGATAAAAATAATATTTATTATTTTGTTTTATTGAATGACATGCTTTCTCTTTATTTTTTCATTGTACAATCATTATTAATCATTATAAAAATTACACAAAATATAAAAAAATACTACTCCTTCAAAACAAGCCCACAATGAGTTTGCTATAGGTATTGTGCAATTTATGAATTGTATTACATAGATCCTTTTGTAGTTATAATTGATCTTAATGAGCTCTTTAGTCATCACTAGTCTTTTGATTTGGACAAATAAAAGTACAATTATGGACACTTAAGTAGAACTAATTTAGTTTTAGATCTTTATACTACTTCCTGTGTTTGTTGCGTTTTTTAGTTAGTACACCTTTTAAGTATAGTTTGCTAGTTGACTATATATATATTGGCAGTTCATATAATTGTGTGCACAAAATGTCTTATTTGTTGTCCTAATATTATTGTAATATATCCACTAATTAGCACATACTGGCATGGATTAAGCCAACAACCACCACTCTCTTGGTACTTCATAACAAAAAATAAAATTATTTTATAATCCGTCTTTGCACCCACCAAATTGAAGTGATAGAAGATAAGTTCGAAAATTACAAATAACAGTACAAAAGAAGAAAATTCTTTATTTTGATTATTTTTTAATAACATCAGTCAATTTGTGGAAAAAAAGAAGAACCCATTTGTCCAAATTCCTTGTGGAAGGATTTTATTTACTCTTTGTGAAGAATACACCGAAGAAACAGCTTGGAAATCAAACTTGTTAATTTGTTTACTATTTAGAAGTTCTATTCTGGAGCGTAAATATTCTTTTCAATTTCGATCTAATTTATTCTTGTCCGTGGCCTTTTCTAGTTTCATACAGCTTTCTCATATTAATTAATGCAAAATGAATTGGAAAGGTATGTAAAGGTATATATAAATCTTGTTTATACGTATTTATATTTGTCTATATATAATATTTGTCTAGTAAGTATTACTACTTTTCCTCTTTTTTTTTTTCCAACTTTTCTTTTTTTCCCCCAAAAATAAAAAAAATTCCACGGTTCCCTCGTAGCTAGCTGTCCTTTGGGAATTTTGATGATGCACATGAAGATGATGCTAAAAACTATGATTACTAGTTGTTATTGAGTTGTAATTGTTAATTGTTGTAAGTGTGGTTATGGTAAGTGACTTTTACACAATATACTTAAAATATTTTACAATATTTATTTTCTACCATCTACTCTTGTATATTACATATTTATTTTTAGATATTTTTAAATTTAGTAATTTTTGTTTATATCATGTTAGAATACTGTTGATATTCTGTTGGTGTTGTTTTGTTTTTAAAAAATTAGGGCGTTGTTTATGATTTGTTTATACTATATTTATAACTTATATATCTTTTATAGAGATGCATAATATACAAGTATTAGTATTACAATTTGTTTATACTATATTTAGAACTTATATATACTATGTTTATGACTTATTTATAGTATTTTTGTAACTTGTATATCTTTTACATAGTTTATAACTTGTTTATATCATATTTATAACTTATATATATAATATATATACAACATACAAATATATATAGTACATATAAATAACATATATACAAATACATGAAAATATAATTTAGAAATTTTACACACACATTCAATATCGAAAATCTGTTAAAAATCTGTAATATTAATTTTTAATCTTTGTAACTGTGTAAAAGCCCCTTATGGTAAATGTATGAATGCAGATCCTTATGTCCACTAACACAACTCATAGGCCCAATAGCATCAGCGTAGCCCAATCTCTGCTCCCAGAATAATCCTTTTCATTTGCCCACACCCTAGATCGAGCCATTGCGCAGTTCTAGCCAGTAGGCAGGTGCAATCATCCTTCCTGCCATGCGCGTGAGAGACTGACTATGACTCCTGTATCAACCAGGTTGATCCGGTTCCTACCAAATAGATTCACGTAAATTTATAGTCTCAATATTAATTCTTTCATTTACTAACAACTTAACTTTTTTTTTAGGTCAATTACATATACATTCTTTTTATAATCATAATTTTTTAAATTTACATTGCTAATTTTTCATATTTTGATAAAATTTTCAAAATTATACGTGCTATCGAGCCAATTTTTGGAAATTGCACGCACTACGCCACTAATTTTTGAAAATTACATTTTTATGTTGTACTTTGAATATTGTTTACATGTTATTTATATTTTTTTATATGTGTTTATAATTGTTTATATTTGTTTATATGTAAACATATATAAAATAAATATAAACACATATAAACAAGTATAAACACGTATAAACAAATATAAATAAGTATAAAAAACTATAAACAAATATAATAATAGTCTGTAAATTTAAAAATTATATCCGTAAATCTGACAATTACAACCGCATTGTCGAAAATACTATCAAATGTATCTGTAATAAACATACTCAGTTCGTACGAAATAAATTTTACAAAGCTTTTGTGGTTTATGACCTAATTATCACTTTTTCTTTTTAAAAGGAAATTAGTAGTAGTATCATGTTCTCTTAGGTCAAGCCCAAGAGTTTCAATCCATTGGAAGACCAGGTTCAAATATTCACACAGAAGACACTCATTTCACGGGCCTAAAATGACCGTTACTTTCTTTAAAAAGATGAAGGTGGATCCGAATTATTATCCGTAAGGATCGGCCCATTAACACACAAACTTTGGTTTGTGTGGTTTGAACTCATGTTTACTACAGTTTGAACCTATATCCTCGTGCAACATAAGGGATGCATTTGTCACTTAATCTACCACTCTAATTGTTACTAACAAGTTAATTTGAGTATTTTAATTGAAATGTCACCCATAAAGTTTTAACTGTGCTATTTTTATTTATCATTGCGCGAATTATTGTAAAAAAAAATGCTCAAACTGTTGAAAAATTTATAATATCAAGTATTTATAAATCGAACAAATTTCATTAAGTTCAATAACACAATAATAAATGACATAAAGAGGATATTCTATGAGACACTTAAAGCATATTTCATTTAATTAAAAAAAGTGATAATTGAGTTGGTTCGATCTTCATTGATCAACAATCACCTGTAAAACACAACTAATAAATAAGAACAAAAAGTTAGAATTTATTGAACTCTTCTCCTTAACACTACTACAATAAGTGTATCTCTTAAGGGCAAGCGAAACACACCCACAATCGTTCCTTTTATAACATAGCATACATAGATATTATCCGCATAAATATATATACACCAAAATTTAATCATATTTTAACACAACTTAAACCTAAATGGTAGACTTAAATTCAGCGAGTAGATTTTAGGATTAGCTAAAAAGCATCCACAACTATATTAAGATAATTAATCTTATTAGTAGACACTTGATCGATATGTTAATGGCCATTACAAAATTAATACTTAAAATTTTAACATAAACTATCCAAATATGGATCCACCACAAGAAGCAACCCGCCACGGTCTGCGGGTGGGTTATTACCAAACCGTTTATCCGAGGACTGGAACATTTGACCTGGCTGAGAAGAAGGAGCGTGAAGAAAACACACTGAGTCAACTCACCCAATGCGCCAAACCCTAATTCTAGAAGTCTCTCTTATCATCTGATAAAACCCAACTCTTCTCGTTTAGGCCAAAAATTTCCTCTAACTAGGGTTTTATCCTCTCAAGACACTCTCTTCCGCTACTCACCTTCTACATAGCTTACAGGTACTTGCTTTTCTTACATTTCGTTCAGAACCCACTACTCGTTACCATTCTTGTTCTTTGAGTTATTCTCGGATTCGGTTTTTGTGTAATTTGTTTTTCCATTTCAGCTCTTGAAATGGCGGCAGCTCAGCTAACGGCATCCTCCGTCTCAGTCTCTGCCAGAAACTTGGCGTCCTTCGATGGGTTGAGACCTTCCACAGTAAAGTTTGCAACTTTCCCCACTTTGAGAACTGGAAGTCTCTCCAACCGCTCTTTTAACGGCTTGGTCGTCAAGGCCGCCACCGTTGTCGCTCCAAAGGTAACAATTTTATCCCCTTTGGTTTTCTTTTATCTAACTCGTAGCATAATTGAATTGGAGGATTTGGTTTGGCTTGGTTTGGTTTGAAATGTGGATTGGTTATAAACTTGTCTTATGAGCTGTTCGTTTGTTTGTTTAGTACACTTCGATTAAGCCATTGGGCGATAGAGTACTGGTGAAAATTAAGGTTGCGGAGGAGAAGACTGATGGTGGGATATTGCTTCCGACTTCCGCACAAACCAAGCCGCAAGGAGGTGAAGTGGTTGCTGTTGGAGAAGGAAGGACTATTGGGGATAAGAAACTGGAAATTTCGTTGAAGGTTAGCTTTTGTTGGTCAGTGAATTAGACAGCTATGGAGTTGAGCTTATGATGGGGTAAAAGTAATGTGTTGTGTGTTTTTCTCTTGTGCAGACTGGAGCTCAGGTTGTTTACTCCAAGTATGCTGGGACTGAGTTGGATTTCAATGGTTCGAGTCATCTTATATTGAAAGAGGATGATATTGTTGGTATTCTTGAGACTGATGATTTTAAGGATCTTAAGCCTTTGAATGACAGAGTATTCATAAAGGTTGGTTTTATGCTTCATCACTTAGTGGGGTAGTGGCAAGTATTCATATTTTTAGAGTAGTAAATCCTTGGTTGTATTGAAGTATATTGAATATGGTTTCTCAAATTGCCTGCGTGTTATACTGATGTGATGAATCTAAGTATGATTTTATGATTGATGGTTGTAAGACTATCTAGAGGTTCAGAATTATCCAATTTTATTTCTAACTTCACTTTAGGTTGCTGAGGCGGAGGATAAGACTGCCGGAGGCTTGTTACTGACCGAAGCAACGAAGGAAAAGCCTTCCATTGGCACGGTAAGATGAATCATTTCTTAGTTGATTGCGCTGATGTATAATGTCTTCTTTGTATGCGGACAAGCTTCTTGTTTAACTTGGCTTTCGGGATACAGGTGATAGCAGTTGGTCCAGGGCCTCTTGACGAACAAGGTAAATGGAAACCACTGTCCATAACCCCAGGTAACACGGTTTTGTACTCCAAGTATGCGGGGAATGACTTCAAGGGTACTGATGGCTCGAACTATATTGTGCTGAGGGCTGCTGATGTCATGGCTGTGCTCTCTTAGTTGCAATTTTTGGCACTTACATGTATCACCGAATTTTGTTTCCAAGTTGCCTCAATTGGCATCTGGATTATGAGTGGTCTTTGAATATATAATTTGATTGTTGTTTTGTGGTCGATTCATTTCGCAGCATGCGTCTCAATCTGCCTCTCCTATTTCTCTTCTTCCGACCGAATTCCTGTTGAAATTCTAGAGTGAGACCTAGTTTGGAGTGGTTGAGAATATTTTTGGGAAAATCACACTTTTATTCGAAAATAACATACTAAATTTGACAAATAGTCTTATTCTGAACACATTCTTTCAAATGAAATATGCGTGAAATTTCTTATAAAAATGTTAGATTGCAAAAGTCTCTAAATTAGAAATCATTTTATTTTGAAATGTATCCAAAAGGTCCCTAGGTCTTTAAAGTGACATTTTTTCAAAATAAATTTTAAAAAAGTAATATTTGTCAATAAAAATTTGAACATATTTCTATTTATATAAAATAAAATTGTGTTAATTAATTTATTAAATTTAGTATTTTATTTGAATTACCCGGCATAATTAACTCAATATTTTATCAAATTTTGAGTAAAAATCCTCGAATCGCTAGTCACAACAGCTCAATTCTTGTTTTTCTGATTGCAATTGCCCTTTTATATGGGCAAATGAGGATACAAAGTAGAGCAATGACGGGTGACCAAAGACGCCATGAACAAAACACAGACTATAACTGTGATTGAGAAAACTTTTCTTTCTCATTACATTTACACAGATAGTGTTAGCTGAGTTTAGCTTCAAATCAGGTAAGAGTGTATACTACAATGTTTATCACGTCCCTTCTAAACATTACTTGTTAAAAGAAGATATCTTCTAGAAAAAAGGCGGTGAAAAAGGAAAATCTGAAGACTGGTAGAAGCTAGTATCCAGTGGAACGGTAATGGCTAAAAGAATGCTCTTCGGCATGTACCACCTTGGCATATAACGAACTACTTCAGAAAGGGCTTGACCTCCAGCATCAAAGATCACAGAAAATAGCGCCATTGATGTTTGCTTTGCTTCATCTATACCGTTTGACAAGGACTTCGTTTCATCTCTAACTGTCGACAGCCACCAATCGTGACTGTCACAGTTGCCACTGCGGAGGATTTCACGGAAACTATAATCTGACATTTTGGATGGCTTATCTATTGAAAGACGCAGCTGAGTTATCATCGTAATGTCCCCTCCATGCATTCCCATTGTCTGTCCCACTGCATGCTTGATTTGGAACTGGCACATTAGCCAGATCTCCATCCAGACTCATCTGCTGTACTTCAGCTGCCGATAGGATCTTTATGCTCTGAACACAGCTTACAAACTCCCTGAAAAGAATCAGAAACAAAGATTAACGATAATGATAAAAAGATGGAGAGTATATAAGAGGCTTTATTTTTTTTTTCAAGGATCTCGACTCACTCCCAAGGATCGTCGCCAACAAGCAGTATGTCATTTTCATGGTCTACATACACCAATTTCCAATCAGAACTTTGTGGATCCTCTAGCTGCCCTTCAATACCGAACATGCGGGCAAGATCATGTCTAAGCTCATCGTACCCTTTATAACGAGTGACATCAATAGATCTTCCTACAGAGCCACGCTTTTGAACCTGCAGCATGTATGCAAGAGTTAAAAATTGAAAAAAATACTAAGTTCAGTATAGCACCGCTGACAGGAATCACAGCAACAATTATTTCTTTAAAAGAACATTTTAAGGACTGAAAAGTAGGTTATGAATTTTGCTTCAAAGATAACCCTACTCCATATCAGGATTAAAGGTTCTGTATTATTTCTAATCCATCTTTGAGAGATTCACGTTGTTCAGAAAG
>CAODLS010261240.1:0-14449 GCA_948243855.1 Flueggea neowawraea
GGGAAATTTGAAGGCTGATGCACAAATGATCAACGTACGTTTTACCAAACGTACAACGTACGTTATGAATGGAAGACAAAAAGAAGATTTGAAAATCAGAGAATGAATGTTTGTCGTGGATCGAGACTAAATTCAAGTACAATGGTAAACTGAAGAATTGCAACGTACGTTATATTCAGTGCAACATATGTCATAATTGATCACAACGTACGTCAGATTAAGTCAACGTACGGTGAGAGCTCAGGATGAAAATCAGAGGCTACTGGATTGAAATGTGATCTTAACAACGTACGTGTTGTTATTCCAACGTACGTCATGGAAGAGTATGCATATGATCAACGTATGTTAAGAGAGTTCATAACGTACGTCATCTGAAGGTGCAATTCACAACATACGTTGTGTAATTGTCAACGTACGTCTTGATACTCTGACAGTGCATTAAATGTAACCCAAAACTACCCCACAACGGCTATAATATGTATCACAACAGTACAAAAGCTATGAGAAGGGTATAAATACAAGCTTGGAAGGTCAGAAAATATAACAAAACATCTGGGTATTGAATTCTTACAACTACCAAGCATCAAAGCATTGAATTTCTCATTTATTGATACAAGTGTATTTTTTCTTCAATTTCATTCTTTATTTGCTTGTATCACTAGCTTTTAATCTATTGGTGAGTGTTTGTAAACACTTTTAAAAGAGTGATTGTGAGAGGGATCAAGGGTAGATCCTTAGGTTGGTTTTTGTTCTTGAACCGAAATCAAGAAACTTGTAAGAGTTCTCACTTAACTAGAAAGTCAAGTTGTAATCTTTGAGAAGATTAATAGTGAAAATCCTAAGTGGTGATACTTAGGTAGTGGATGTAGGCATCAAATTGGCCGAACCACTATAAGTTCTTGGTGTTCTGTCATTTATCGCACTCATTTTCGAAGAAAATTCAAAGCTTCTATTACCACACTATTCAACCCCCCTTCTAGTGTGATTATCAACTCTACAACATGTTTCACGTCCGACTAAAATCTATGCAAACTATAATTAATATTATGTAAAATTAATTCTTCAAACTACATCTAGTTTGATATAAAAGGCAATGAATTAATGTATCATAATAAAGGAGCTACCATGATTATTGATTAGGAGATACCAGCTTCACAGACAACTAATTAGTATTACAAAAATCAATTTTGCTAGCTACTTATTACTACGACTTGTTACTTAGTAAACATCTCTACGTACATGTTGTGCTTTTTGACAATGAATTAATCATAAAAACCATATAAGTGGATCATCAATAAGTTCTAAGGAAGTAAATCAAAAAAATATGTTCATTCTGTGATTTTACTTTTTCTTAGCTATAATGTGTCCTGTATCATTTCCAAGAAAATATATCATGTTTATCATGTTAGTAACTGTTAGAAAATGGGTCAGTTCATATATGGTCACGGGTGCAACCCAACCCAAATCCAAATCGATAAGTATTTATTCAGGCGGTTATCAATTGGTTTGATATAACTGGTTTGGTTAGGATTTTAGTTGGGTTCTTATTTAGTTAAGAGAAAACCTACTTAGTCAGTATAAATACTGACTAAGCAGGAAACCCTAGCCACACAATGAAGTCACCTAATTTGTAAAATACAAAGAGATAAAAAGAGTTGTCTCTCTCCCTCTCCCACACACAAACCCGTCGGCCTCCCTAAGAGAAGAAGAGATTTTCTCTTCTTCCTTTGTGTTTCGTGATTCGCCTGGTAGCATTTAGGTTGCGGGTACATACCATCTGCTTATCGCCTAACCATGATTTATAGTACACAGAAACTAGCGTCGCCTAACTTCCTTAGCATTTTACAAATCCATATACTTTAATAGGCTCGATTTTCCATACTTTAGTTATTATATTTTTGTGTATGAATGCTTTCAGCAACCAACTTCAATATGAAAAAAAAAATAACTATCAAAATTCAAAAAGTAAAAGAGAAGAATCACCTTTTTTGGCAACATTAGAGAATATCCTTTCTCTCTCTTTATTTAATTTATAAATACTTCTTCGATAAAAAAATCATATATAAATAAATAAAAACTTGAAATTAATTATAAACTTTGATGCATAATTCTATAGTGCAACATTATCGATATAGTGTTCTTTAGCCTTGAATAAAAAAATTTCAACCTTTTTAATTGCCTGTTAAAAATATGTAAATTAAGCACATGACTTTGCAGATACATTTTATTGTCATTATTTATGAAGTTTGCAGGTTATTTTTTTTTTGTTAAATGAATAAACAAGACCATGTTCTATGACCATTATGATCGTTTAAATTTGACTTGCAATTTCTTCCAAGTTGCTATAGTTTAGTAGTACACAGAAAATGCCGAGTTATAAAATGTCTTGCTTATCATTACTACGATAGAGTACAGCTGTGATTTCCATTATCTATAAACTTTCTTAAATTTGGAAGAATACACTTATTATAATTTGTTCTTCTTTATCAAACAATGTTGCATATAAATAGCCCCAAAATCTGCAACTAAATATTCTCTTGTTAGTCATTTAAAATTATTTTAACTAATTGAATATGTGCATTACCAGCTTTGAATTTCAAATTCGAATCCTCTCATATACTCAAAAAAGATTTTCTGATAATCGATGTGTCCAATAGCATTTAATCAATATATTAAAGCCGTGTTGAATACCTTAAATACAAATATCAAAGAAGATCATTTAGGAGAATTCGATTCGTGATCAATAACAACAGAATTCCTCTACCATAAAAAGGGTTACGAATGAAATTTAGGAGTGCTGCCCTCTTTCCTGGAAAAAAAAAAAGGAAGACCATTTGCAATTTACAAGCATATACATTAATTTCGTTTTGATTAGTTAGTATAAAAACCTCACATTATTGACAACCCTTCTTTTCCATATTTCTCGGGAAATTTTACATTAAATATGCATAAACCCTTCATGACCTATACTTACCCACAAAACAAGAATCCCAGCTGGCCGTGTTTATAGTTGAGCACTCCCAATAAACTTGGAAAGGAGTTGTTCTGACTCTTACAAATTAAGCATAAACAATGTGATCACAGTGTGTTTTGGGCGGCAATGCAGCGTAATTAAGAACGTGCTAGCGGCTAATTGTAATTAATATCGATTTCCATCATTTTTAAGCCGGGTAATGCGGTACGGCAGTGCATGATTAATGATGCATTAATTACCAGATTTGTCATGTGCAGACAGATGTGTGTCTGCATACTAAACAGGTTCCATATTCCCCCATTGACCAAGTTCCTAAAATCATATTAGAAGCTTCGGAACCATGTTGGATATTGTTAAAAGATTAATTTTTTTTTTGGAATCCAAATCTTTAGCTCGATGTAAAACAAGAAATAACCAGATTTAGGCAACGTGGGAGGTCCAATTTTAGGGTGTTTCTAATCCCCACGAATGGAGCACCATAAAAGGTTGTTAATTATGAGTGTCAATTAAGGACAAGCTGGCACAATCTTCACTTGAGATATGTAGGGCATAGAAGCCAAGTACTGTTTTGTCTTTTTATGTTTCTTTTCGTCATATTGTTTTCTTTTAAATTAGGTTCTGCAGAGCCCACCAGCCAGACCCAGTTTCTTTGCCATTGTTCTAGGTTAGCGGCACCCGCAAATACTTCATTTCAACCTCAGATATATATATATATATATATACTAGAGATCCACAGGATCAAAGGAAGAAATTAACAATAAAAATATATAAAAAAAGATAAACAACATAAAAGATGATATGACAGTCTAGGTAATAGGATTGTGCATATATTTGTATGAATGACAGTTCAGGTGGCTCAGCCAACAATATATTTCAAACGAAAATAAAAGATGATGCAGCAGTTTAGACGATAATTCGCTCATATAAGAATAGATGAATGCATGGAAGAAATAATAATATTTTTATTACAAGAAAATTTGAAAGAACTTACAATAATGAAAATACATAAATTTAGAGTGATCCTATACTAATGACTAAATCAGAATTTAGTTTTGAAGAAGAGTTCTGAAATTCCAAAAACAAAGCCCCCTATCAAATGGGAGGTGCCCCTTATTTATAGAAAAAGATAAGAGTATTTTTGCAATTTTGTGAACAGTGTTGAACATTAATGAACAGTGGTCTCGTGACTGCTACAATAATTTTTGTCTGCCTGCTACAATTTCGCTAAAGGGTTGAACAGTGAATTCGTGACTATTGCACTGTTTGAATAGTGATTTGCTACAGTCTTGAGTCATTTTTTGTTGACTTCAATTTTATTTCGTCTTTTGTTATTTTGTCTTTTGCTAGAAATCTTTGTTACCATCAATGTTAGAATGGACCAGTTTATTTTGTAATAGAAAATAATCTCTTTATACTTTTTGGCAAAGTATCAGTCATTAACGGATTTGATGTCTCTTTAACACCTACCGTTTGAGATAGAGTAGGTCCAAATCAAGGCCTTGGACTACCTCTTGTATTTATTTATATATGCAAATTTGAAAAGGTTAGTTTAAAATTTTGGCTCCCTAATTTTTTCCAAAGTAGAAAGTCTACTTAGCGGAATTTATTTGTACATGATTTATTGATACATTTTTATACATATTCATTGCTATGGAGGAGGGAAAATGCCATAGAAGTCATCTTCATTTTCATCAGTCAAGTCTACAGCGACAGATCTTGAGCTAGAAGCTGAATTAGTAGGCTTAGATCTGGTTTTTAGTAGTTGTTCCATAGCCGCTCAATATTCGTCTTCAGTTTTTGAGGTTGCTAAGAGGGTCTGAGCATGCGACTTCTGGGCCAAGAACAACAGGGTGGATGGCCCGGTAATGAGTTCTGCTGGTTTGGATAATTCTCTCTTTTGTACATAATTTTGGATCCATGCTCTAACGGTGGGTTTAGAAATCTTGTCCATGGCTTGAAATTTATTCCACCATTTGACTTTGAATTGCCCGGTGAGCATTGGTATTCCTTCATTCGAGATGATTGCATCTACATCCCAGACAATTACCTATGGGATAAAGAATTTTGTACAGAAAGGGAAAAGTGGCAAAAAATGGTTTTCGTGGGTTGATAGTAATTTTGAAAAATTTGCAAGGCTTTTTTGACTTCTTATGGGAAGATTTCAGTAATAGAACCAAAATTTTTTCACCATTGAACAAACCAGTATGGAACATGAGTAGAATCGAAATTTTTGAAATAGAACAGCCATGAATGGCTATTGTTCTGTTTTGGATATAAAAAAACATTATACCATGCTTGTTGATAATCCAATAATTGAATGTTGGAGCATGGGTCATTTCATTTTGGAAAGAGACTGGTAATTTGTGGGGAGTAGTTAATTTTTATCCCCAATCTGATGGTTTTAAGACTTTATGAATTTAGCAAGTTGAATAAGCTGGTTCTGTGTGGGTTTTTTGGAGGTAATGATGTTTGAAGGTAATAGAATTTGTGGCTTCAATAATGGAAGTATAATATAGTTGTGTTTTAGAGGTATTCCAAGGTTTGAATTTCCATGCTGAGAACATCTTTCGCAGAGTATGTGTGGGATTTGGATGCAAAATTCTTCCTCAATATTAGTAATGATCTGGGTTTGTCTTTTGAGAAAGTATTATGTTTGAGAGGTGTATGTTTTGGACTGAGTGCAAATAACCTGTGTGTTTGAAAAACTTGAAGTTGATTTGGAAACATCTTTTTGAGAAAGGATTTTTGCTAGTGATGAAGAACCTTTTTTTAGATTTTGAAAGAGTTGGAGATATTTTACCTGTCGGGATCACTTGGTTCTGGGAGAAATGTTGCTGAGCCATCAAAATCTGTGATGATTGAGGCAGTCTTTCTACCCATTCCTGGATTTGTGTTTGTTGTTCAGGTGTTTCACTATTTCGCTTGGAAGTAGGTATTTTGGTACTGGTAGCTTCTTCTTCCTGGACTATGTCATACTAGGTTTTGATAGGTTTTGGATTAATTGCTGATTTGTAGGTTGTTTTGGACCTCCTCATCTTTCTTTTTGGGGGGCATTGGTTTTTGCTTTATGACTTGCATTGAAGAAATTCACGGATTAAAAAATTTGGAATTGAGTTTGAATCTCCTTTTATATATTCTATATCAAAGTTGAAAACTGATAATAAAACTTACCATCTGGCAAATATTTGTTTGGATGCAATATTTTGTACATCTTTTTGCAACACTTCTTTTGCAGATTTAAAATCAATACGAAATAAAAAAAATTGATTAAGAAGATCACTTTGAAATTTTTGAGTGCATTTGACAATGGATGATATTTCCTTTTCAATAGTAGAATAATTTTTTTCAGTATTATTCCAATGTCTGGATGTAAATTGAATTATGTGTTCTTTATTTTCTTTGATTTTTTTCAAGATCCACTGTATTCTAATTTGGATGCATCTATTTCAACAATTTTTTGAAGATGCAGATCAACTAAATACAAACATGGTATTTCAAAAATCTGTGATTTTATTAAACAAACTATGTTTGAGTGTTCTTCTTTTTATGGTTATGGGTTCTTCTTTTGTCTATTATGTAAAGACTTGGCTAACATATTCAGATTAGGACAAAAGTTCAAAACATAATTGAGACTTCCCAAGAATCTTTGAAGTTGGGTTTTATCAAGTATTTTGTCTGAAAATTTGGATGCAAATGCAAGTGACCTTTCAATAGGTGTAATAGTGTCTTTATGTATGTAATGGCCCAAAAATCGGACTTTTTGTTTGAAACAATGAAATTTTTGACTTAGACACAACTAATCCATTTTTCTTAACAATGGAGTGAAATATTCTAAGATGTTTGGAATGCAGGTCTAATGTTTATGAAAAGACTAAAACATTACCAATATAAACAATGCAAAAATGAGAATAAGGATTAAAGATATCATTCATAATTCTTTGAAATTCTAAAGGAGCATTTTTTAAGCCAAAAGGCATAACATTCCATTCATATTGTCCAAATAGGACAGTAAAAGTAATTTTGTATCTATATTTTGGAGTAATCTGGATTTACCAAAATCCTGATTTCATATCAAATTTTGAAAAAACAAAAGTAGAATGAAGTTTTTGCAATAAATCTTTTTTGTTTGGTATTGGGTATCTGATCCATTTTAGTGCAACATTTAAGGGTTTGTAGTTAATAACTAATCTGGGTGTACCACGTTCTATTTCGGCATTTTTGTTGACATAAAAAGCAGCACAAGACCAGAGGGATCTGGATTTTGATATTATTCCTTTTGATTCAAAATCTTATAATTCATTTATGTAATGTTGTTCAATTTCAGTATTCATTTGGATAGGTCTAGCTTTAGAAGAGATATTTATTTCATTAAAACCATTGTCATACGACAGATCAACAATCTGTTGGTTTCTTGCCCAATAAGCATTTGGAAGATCAACACAAATATCTTGTTCTATGTATTTTTGAAATGTAAATTTTTTTTGTTGGATGGGTTTTGATGAGAGCTGTTGGAAATTTTTTTGATGAGAAATGGTTCGTTTAAGATGGTGTAAATGCTCAGTTTCCCCTTTAATCAAAACATTTATTCTATTTTGATAAATCGAGTTTGCTTGGAGCATATTTAATTCTCGTGTTCTTGGGTGTTCCAAAAACGAGAAAGAAAGTTTGCTAGAGTTAGGTTTCAATGAAATGTCAGCATTGTTTACTTTATAAGGAGTGATGAGATTTATGAAAGGATTTCCTAATATAACCATGTTGTTTATGTCAGTAGTGATTAAAAATAAAGTTTTGATTAAACAACCATCATTCGAAATGTTGGCATCACATTTATTTTTTATATGAAATTTTGAATTGTTTGCAGCAGAAAGACTTCAAGACTTGGAGATTGAAAACTTTTTGGAACAATTCTTTCCTTGATACAGTTTAGATCTGCACCCGTGTCAAATAAAGCAACTGCATTAATTTTAAAATCATCTGCAAAGAAAAGTTTGATTTTGACTAAATATTTTCTGGAAGTAATTTCTTTTAAAAGACAAAAAATCTTTAGGAATAGATTGTTATGGATTTGCAGTGCTTTGGGGATGATCTCCTAGTGCAGAAGAACTTCCTTCATCATCCATGTTTGAAACTTTTGATAAAAGAAGTTGAATATTTTCGTTGTATTGGTCTTGTTTTTCTTTGAATTGCTTAAGCTTAGTTTTGACAACCTTGATTCTTTTTGGAGATTCTGAATGGAAGGAGTTATTAATTTGGATTTTTCATGTTTTTTGAGAATATCAGTAAGATTATAGGAATTTGGTTTTGGAGAAGGAAGGACAAGTTACTATTTTTGCGGATGTGCTTCCTCTTACAAAGATTGACAAAGTTTTTCTAAGATATTGTTTCTGTTTGATAGGATCTTCAATTTGTTAAATAATATCTAGAGTAAATTTTTGAACTTTGGAAAGGACATTGAGTTGGTTGGATAGGGTTTCAGATTCATCTGAAGAAGTTGTGGAAGTAGCTAATTCATCGATTTGAAGACCTTCTTCCTCTGAATTGGTAGACGCTGGGTTACTAGAATCAGAAAAGTCAATGAGAAGGGCTTGGATTTTGTGAATAGTTTCTTCTTCTAATTGTAGTTCTCTGATTTGTCTATTGAGATAACAATATTTTTGTGTGTGTCCTTTTCGACTGCATTTCTAACAAGTAAGATCTTTGAAAGATTTTTTGGCATTGGATTTAGAATTTAGGTTTGGATTTTGAGGACCTTGAATATCTGGGTCTAAGTTTTTGGTAATATTTTCCTTTGTTGTAGTTGGGCTTGGAAATTGTGTATGGTTTTTTACGGGCTTTGGTTTTCTCTGATAGAGGTTTGGTACATTCTTTGCAACAATCTTTTGACATGTCAAATATACTGCAGAAAGTTCCTAACTGAATTCCTGTTTTGGACATTTCTTTTTGAAGTTTTCTATGGAATTATAAATCTCGACAAGCCTTCAATCCTTCCTGCTGAGTGAAACTGATGAGTTGTCGATAAGTGAAATTAGAATAAGGAATTTGATCACCATATTGTTCTCGAATACGAGTTTTGACCTTTTTACTGATTATGGAAGGAAGACCAGCAATGAATTTTTCTTTCCAAAACGGTTGGTTTGAATCTTCTCATAACATGACTTTAGTGAGGAACTGAGTTTTGTACAATTGAAAATCACTGAGCCTTTTACATTTGAGGTTTGAAAGAAGTTCAGTATTTTTGTCTTTGATATGGGAATGATCACCAACAAAATGGCGTGATATTGTAGGTACAAGGTTTGAAACAACATATGAGATTGGAGTATTTGTTTTATCTAGTATAGGAATATCGTCTTCATCTATTTAGATTTCTTCAAGAATGTTGGTTTGTTCGTCAGAGCTAAGATGGAAGTCCCACCATCCTTTTAGTTCACCAGAGAATCCTGCGATAAGGAATTTAGCTATAGCACGGTCAGGAGTTCATTTTTGAGTTTTGTAAGCATTGGCAACCATTGTCATTTGTTGAAAAAGGTTGAAGATTTGATATTTAGACATGCCATCGATATTTCACTCATAAAGAGTAGCTGATTTGTATTTAGATTAGACAAGCTTGTGAGGCCCTAAATCAATATTGCTATTTTTAGGGATCATGGCCCTTGAAAATGAAGGTGTCCAACGGAGCCTGACAATCTCTTGATCAGATTCATTTGGTGGTGTTGAATGATTTGGAATATCAGAGGCGAGGGAGGGAGTAGATTTATGTATATGTATTTATATATATATGTATATATATTTTGTTAAATAATAAAAAAAGTATGGATAGGAATATACTTGGAATATTTGATTTAGTATTAAAAATGGAATAAAATTGTTAAGGAAATTTTTACTGTAACTACTATATTTTGGCGTAAATTTACTGCATTTTAGAGTAAATGGTTGGAGATGACCTCGGGTAGGACAAACGAACAATTAAGGAGGAAGGCGCCGCTCTGAGCTTCATGTCCGCACGGTTTTGTCTTTTATAAGACATTCCGATAAAATTGAAAAAAAATGGTACTTATAAATTATTTTTGGTCGATGTAAAACCATGACACATTACATAAAAAAAAAATCACAATCTAGAGTGGCTTTCTACCTAACTTGAAATGTTAAAAGATTGATATTCAATGAAAGTTAAATTGACTTGAATAAAATTGATATTATCGAAGTTGTTTTCAATTGTAAGATAACAAAAGATGCCTTCAGCATTCTGACACAATTCAATTTCTGAAAGAATTTAGATAACGAAAACCATCTTCATAAAGCCCTATGAGTTTATGTTTCTTTATGAAAGGAAAATTTAGCTGATAAATCCTCACGACTGATTGTGAAGGAATCACTTAAATAGTTAAATTGAGGGCTGTATGGACAGATTCATATCAATTTTCTGTCATTTTAATCGAACTATCAACTAGTTCAATATTCTTTCTAGTAAATGCAATCTCACATTGACTTATGTATGATTTATTCCCTTACCAATTAGATAACCTTTTTTAGAACAGTGATTAAACTTAATTTCCTTCTAACCCAACTTACGTGGACGAATAAATATATTGTTTTGTTAAATTAAATTGTACAACAGTTAGGAGACAGCGATGGGGGATTAGGACATGTTGATCAAATGAATCTTGAGTAATAGTAAATTAGAGAGTCATAGAAAAAATTTAATTGAAATTTGTAAAACAAGATATTCTCGACCCATAATATTGAAAATATTAATAGACGAAGAATTCTCATGAAACCTCCATTTTAGGAGGTAGGCCTTGATGTGGCCAGATCGGACCAAAACTTGGGTTGCCATAATGTAGCCCAAGACTGATCCAGTTTCGTGGTAAAGAGAATATAATTTTTCCTATTAAAAAATTATGATAAATAAAACATAACATCTTCGTGGTTAATAATCAGTCATGAAATAACAAAATGATCAAATTCTCGCAATAATAGTCAAATAGAGAAAAGAGTAGGGTTAGAAAAATGCATATAGGGTTAAATAATATATGATATATATTAAAAATAAAATTTACATTTGTTTATCACCAAATTAAGTTAAATTTTACTTGATTGACTGGCACACTTGACAAGTTGGAAAATACCCCTTTAAAATAACTCAAGTGATCGAGCCTGTAAACTTTTAAACTTAGAATCATGATGTTTGTTAAAAAAAATTAAAAAAAAAAGGCAATGCTCTCTGTTGTGTTATATTAACAATATATAGGACTGAATTCACCCATCAAAATTCGTTCCAAACTTTGTATCATCCAACTCACATTGCTGTTTAGTTACATGTCCAGCCTCCCTGATCTCCAAATTTAGCTTTTCCAGTTCTGCATATATGTCTTTGGCTTGAGGATGTGTATGATCACCTACAGAGAAAACGTTAACCTTTTGATCCACCTCCACCCAACTCCACCCTGCACCTTTCTTCATTCCTTTCTGCTGCATCAACTTCCTTATTTCAGCTACTTCATTCCACAAACCGGCTTTCGCATATAGACTTGTCAGTACCGAGTATGGAGCTGCACTGTGAGGTTCCACCCTGAAAAGCTGATTTGCAGCTTCTTTTGCTAGCTCCATGTCGCCATAAACTTTGCAAGAACTCAATAAGGAACTCCAGATTACATCATTGGGTTTGTAAGGCATTTCTTTGGTCAACTTCTTTGCCTCACTCAGGTGACCATTTCTAGCATAGAGATCAACTAAGCAAGCATGCTGATCAATCTCAGGCACTAGTCCATAAACCCATCTCATCATATCGAAATATTTTGTTCCTTCCTCCAAAAGTCCAGCATGGTTGCAGGCTGTCAATACTGCAGTAAAGCAAATATGTTCAGGCCTGTATCCAGTTTCATTCAAAAAGCACTCGAAGAGTTCTAATGCATCTCTTGCCTGCCCATTATGGGCATATACGATGATCATTGAAGTCCACAGCACAATGTTCTTTGCAACAGACTGATCAAAAATCTGATGAGCCTCGTAAACGCCACCACATTTTGAGTACATATCAGTTAATGCTGTAACCACAAACACATTACTGTCAGAACCCATTTTAGTGATCAAAGCATGCACCTGTTTACCTTGCCGAAGATTTGTTAAGTTCCCACAAGCATGCAAGATGCTGGTCAGAGTATGATCAGATGGATCCATATTGCAGTCTCTCATTTCCATAAACAATCTCAATGCCTCTTCATTGAATTGGTTCTGAGAAAACCCAGAGATCAAGGATGTGAACAGAGAATCATCCCTCCCTGCAGACTCATCAAATACCAGTTTAGCATAATCTATCTTCCCGCATTTCGAATAGCAGTCAACCAATGAGCTGAGCACGTATGTGTTAGTGTTGAACCTAAGCTTGATAATATTTCCATGGAGCAAACTGCAACTTTCAAATGCCTCTTCTAAGCCCGTACACGCACTGATAACGCTCGCA
Source organism: Flueggea neowawraea (assembly GCA_948243855.1). Classification (NCBI taxonomy): domain Eukaryota; kingdom Viridiplantae; phylum Streptophyta; class Magnoliopsida; order Malpighiales; family Phyllanthaceae; genus Flueggea; species Flueggea neowawraea. The sequence continues at coordinate 12,435 of CAODLS010261240.1, forward strand.
TATGTAGAACAGTTTGGTTTAATTTCAGTAAACAACATCTGCTTGAACATTAATAAGGCTTCCCTCCCACACCCATTCTGCGAAAAGCCAGCAATGATCGAGGTCCATGAAACTTCGTCATGCTTGCTCATTCCATTGAATACCCTTTTTGCATCAATAATTGAACCACATTTAGCATATAGATCAACTAATGCACTACACAGAATCATATTGTCTTCATGCCCGCTTCTAACTAATCGAGCATGAACCTGCAAACCTAAGCACAAGTTCAGCGTCTTGGCACAAAAATTAATAGCGGTACATAATATGTACTTTTTAGGCTTAGTTCCAGACTCGTTTAACCTCCGTAATGAATCTAACGCTTGAAAAAAATCCCCGCGCTTCACATCCATACTAAAAACATTGTCATAACCTCTTTGCGGAAATTCGTCGAACAGTTTATGCGCATAGCTGGAAAAATACTCGACACCGAACAACTTTCTGACTGTGAGAATTGCTACTCCATAGAGTTTACTTGCATGAGTGATGGGAAACATAAATGGGTTTCTCTTAAAAGTGTATAAAGTCAATAAGTTGCAATTGCATAACAGAAAGGTCTCCCAAATTACTTGAGGGGATATCAAGTAATTTGGGTGGGTTAGATTTTATATTGAATTTGAATAGATTTTTTACACTTCAAAATATAGTATTGGTAAGGAGTTTCAAAAAAAGTAAAATATTTTTTGTTACAATCATGTCTTGTCTTTAGAGAGTGAATAAAAAATAAAAATTTTAAATTAGTATTTTTTGTATCAACGATGACTTACTAATCACCACGAATGAAACTTTCCACAAGTAAGATGGATTTAATAGAATTATGAATATTGTGGAATTGCTTTTAAATAACAGCCTTCTTTTTTCTATCAATTTAATTAATTGTCAATTTACAATTTACTTATCTATCAAAAAATTTCTCAATTTACATGTCATTACTTCCATGTAACTAATTTTGATACTAACTCCAACCTTAGGCTTATTTTTTTTTAGAGTATATTTATTGTTAGATAATTTTTTTTTATAATCCAATGTACCAATTTCTTATCCTATGATATTTATAAAGTTTGTTTGCAATTATTGTACATTTTGAATCATAAAAAAATTAAGAAAAAGAAAAAACCATATAATTATAGGAACATATAATTCTTTATTACAATATTTAGGAGTAAATTTAGAAAATAATTGTTTAACTCATCACAACTCTTCCATCATAAATAAACAAAATAGTTTATTAACTTTTTCATTTACGATTCATTTGTCCTAAACAAACTAAAAATTTTGTAAAATATTTCAATCCAATCCAATCCAATATAAGACTTCCAATCCATTCCAACCCTTAAAGCACTTAGTTAAGAGAAAGTACCGGTTTTAAAGCAAGGGAGCAGATGAGATTGTCAAGTCCCCTTTCTAGTTGCGAATAACATCATGAGTCGGCTTCAAAAGTTTGAGTATGAGAATCCTTCGCTGAGAGATACTCATCAAGTGACCTCCAATATTGAAAAAGTAGGGAAATTATACATAGTTTAATACTCATCAAGTGAACGTTGTCTCAAAAATATATAGTGAATTATTAAAGCCAATGAAAATATATAAAAGAGAAGATGTGGATTCAAGGGATTTTAGAGATGGCATTCACATGAGCAAGATGATGTACAATAAATATCTGGAAACGAGTAATAGGAAAATAAATACACCACAGGTTAACACGCAAAATTCCCAAAGAACTTTGACATGGTTCCAGAAAAATGCAGAAGTTTCCGCCAAAAAGCAATCTGTTCTTTCTTTCAAGTCGAAGTTACAGAATTGCGATGAGACAGGGCAATTATTCTTTCTCCTGAGTCCAGATCTTCACGGTCTTGTCATTGCCAAGTGAACCAGATGCGATCATGTTCTGCATCGGGTGACATGCTACTGATATTACTGAATCTGTGTGGCCTTCTAATTTCTGAACCACTTTTCTGGTCTGAAGTTCCCACAAG
>CAODLS010261297.1:0-14882 GCA_948243855.1 Flueggea neowawraea
CGAAATCATTTATTTATCGCTAGATAATAGAGGAAGAGTGAGTAGCTAATAATCGTAGTCTCTGTGGGATACGACACTCGGTACTCAAGGGTCCACTTGCTATAGACGATAGGTACACTTGCCTTAGTCTTTAGGGATAAACCAGGAACAACAAGGATCAAACTATGTTCCTGTTATATTCATTGCCTAAATCATATGAGAGTTTTGTTGATGCTATCATGTATGGTAGAGATGGAATTTCTGTTAATGATGTGAAGGATGCTTTGTTGTCTAAAGAACTGAAGATGTTAACTTCTAGTTCGGGTGGAGACAGAGTGGAGTCTGGGTCAACTGTGAGTAGGGGCAATAGAATGGGAAAGAACCATGGTTTGAGGTGTTATCACTATAAGGAGATGGGACATATGAAAAAGAAGTCCATATAGGGGAAACAATTAGAGATCAAGGGCAACAGTAGTTCAAAATAATTATGTGAGGTTTTAGGATAATCCTAATGAGGGGGAGAGCAGTGAAGTGTTGATCGTTACTTCATGTAGATCTGAAAATAGTTGGGTTATTGACACTGGTGTAGCTTATCACATGACTTTTTCCAGGAAGCTATTTGATTCTTTCAGAGAATGGAAAGGCAGTGTAAAATTGGGAGATGGTGAGAAGCTAAGTGTTGAAGGTAGTGGATCTTTGAAGATCAGGATGCATGATGGGATGGTCAGAAAACTTGATGCTTGGTATGCCCTGGGGTTGCAAAGGAACTTAATTTCTGTTGGTACTTTGGCTAAGCATGGTTATGTTTTCTCTAGAAGAGGTGAAGAAATTCGGGTGTGCAAAGGTTCTTCGTTGGTGATGAAGGGTAAATTGCAAAATGACATTTACACCTTGATTGGAAATTCGGTTGTTGCTAATGGTTTAAAGACTGTTGTGAGTTCTACTAAAAAAGGGTGGAGTTTGTGATCGAGACGCCAGAACAGGCAAAGATTGATCAGGTTGATTCACGAGGGCTAACAACAAATGAACCAATACATGGTAATTGTGTTGGTGATTTTCAAAAGCAGCCACTGGAAGACACAAGAAATATGTAGAGTGTTGTGTTGTTAGGAGTAGATGGAAAGCTAGCTAGTGATGGCAAGTCCGGGATGGACTTGCAGGACTTGAGGCCCTTCGGGGTGGTGTGGCAGACGAGTGATTCAGGATTCAGAGTTGGACGAAGAAAGAAAATTCACTTCAAGGTGGAGAATTGTTAATGTTGAAGTAATTTTTTAGCGTTTCTCTATTCCTACTTAGCCTTGTATTACATGTAAACTATATAAAGGGGCTTGGGAATGTATTGGGTAAGCTTTTGAACACCGTTGTAAGCCGTTGTGCTTGTTTTTGACTCTGAATAGTAGAATTACTTGTGCTCTGTTCGTGGACGTAGATCGAATTGATCGAACCACGTAAATATTGTGTTATTGTGTGATTGCTCTTTGTTATTTCGTATTTTCTTTTATCGCCTAATTTCCTAATAGAATTTATGAAAATATGGTTGTGTGTACATGTGAATTAAATACAAACTTAATACTTTGACTATTTGAGTCGTGATTTGATTTGGTTTAGCGAACCAAAAGGAAAAAAAGTTTTGATAAAATAATTTTTTGTTCATATATATATGGGGCTAAATCTCGATTTTCATTTTTGTATGCTCTAGCATGCAAGAGAGGTATTTACAGGATTGTTTCACTAGTAAAAAAGGTGATTGCTAGAATACTCTGTCAGTATGAGAGGTTTCTAACATCATTTCTGCCAATATATGTTTTCAAGCCTTCTCATCTCACTAGGAAAGTCAAAATAAAGAAATTTCAAGTTTTTATCTGGCCTATTTGGACAATCTAGTTTCTCTTCCAAGCAAAAACAAATAAAAAAACTACGTATATGAACGAATCGACATACATAACATATTTATTATAGCATCTAAGTCATAAGACTAACAAGTATTCAAGAGCACATTCATCAAATAATTATCTAATGCTCTAATGCCAATGAAGGCATCCTAACATACAGATAATATTTAATAAATAAATAAAACAAAGATTGAGAATTGACCTCAAAGAACATGGTAAAAGATTATTGGAGCAAGATTGATTTGTTGCTAGTTACACCATCCCACAATCTTATTAGAATGGAGATACAAGTCTAATTCAAGATTGATTGAAGTAGGAATAGTGTGCAAACAAGAACAAGAATCTCTATTTTTCTCTTGGAAATGCCAATGGCACACTATGATGAGAGGGTGAGAGGGGAGAGTTTATTATGCTTTTGTGTGTTGTATGGTAATTTTCTGTCTTAAACCCTCCTTATATCTGATAAACAGATATAGGTTTTCCTATACACATAAAAAGAGGTGATAATTATGTGATACATAAAATATTTGCAAAATTTACTCCGTACAGACTGAGTATGCTTATTACAAATACACTTTCTAATATTTCATCTCTAAACGTACAGTTGTTTATATATTATTGGGATGTTATTGATTTGTTTTTTATGTTGTTCTTTTATTTCAAAATTCGAGGTTTTTGGATCAAGGGTGATCAATATTAAGTTCCTTTTGTGTTTTGATGATGTGCAAAATATTTGAGATAGAGTGGAACATGTTGGCAAGCTTGGAATTGCGAATCAAGCCACTGCAAGCTCATCAACGTATGTTATACGTGTACAACGTATGTCAAAGAATCCACAACGTATGTCATTAGACAACAATGTATGTAGACATGGCTTGGGAAGAAAACAGAGACTACTGGATCCTTAACAACGTACGTCATACATGCACAATGTACGTAGTGAAGTCACAACGTACGTAGATAAGGTTCAACATACGTCATTTGGAGATGTGGCTATGATCAACGTACGTCACGGAAGAACAACGTACGTAGGCCTGGAGAAGTTGCAGACAACGTACGTAGCATTTTTACGACATACGTTATGTTTGTTCCAAAAGGTTGTAACGGCTATAAACAGTCTCCAACGGCTAGTTTCTCAACTCCAACGGTCATATGGCTTGGATAAGCTATAAATACATCAAGGAAGGGAATAAAAACAATGGATGATCATATGCTTTCAAGATTAAAACATTTTTATCATTCCATCACCCCCAAAACACCAAAATCAAGCTAGAGAGAAGATCAAGAGCATTGTCTCAACATTTACTCCTAGCATAGAGCTTCAATATTTTGTAAATGTTTTCCAAACATTTTGAGAGTGTGCGGAAGGTTGGTTCTGAGCCTATGGAAAACAATATTGTAATGCCTTTAGAGGTTTGAGCCGTAATCAACCTTAATGGCCTTAGAGGTTTGAGCCGTAATCAACCTTGTTGGCTTTAGAGGTATTAACCGTAATCAACCTTGTTGGCTTTATAGGCATGAGCCGTAATAAACCTTGTTGGCTTTAGAGGTATGATCTGTAATCAACCTTGTTGGCCTTAGAGAGGTGATGCATAATCAACCTTATTGGCTTTGGAGGTTTGAGCCGCAATCAACCTTGGTGTAAGGCTTTGTTGGATTGAGCCGTAATCAATCTCTGATATAGTGAAAAGCCTAACTGATACTGAGGTAGTGGACGTAGGCATGGTTGACCGAACTAATATAAAAATCTTGGTGGTGTTTTTCCTTCCTCACTCCAACTCGCTTTTTCTCTCCAAACTTAACCAAGGCATCCTCGGGAAAATTCTCCTACAAGTGGTATCAGAGCGGGTCTCCGTTCTAGAATGCTTAACATCCTAGGAGTAAAGATCCCACATTAATGGAGATGCTAAATTTGGTATTATCTTTTCAACTCTTTAAACTCCTCTCATTTTTGTTGATATTGTTTTGTTTTAAATAGGTGGAGAAAACAAAGTTTTAAAAATTATGCACAAATCACTTTCAAAAGGGGGAGAAATGAATTTTTTTAATATTTCAAACAATGTGCAAATTGTTTTCCAAGAGGGGGAGAAAAGAAAGTTTTGAAAATTTTCATAAATTGTTTTTGATAAAGGAAGTGATTTTTTTTTTATATGTGATCAGATATTATATAATCCTAACCTCTTGAAAAAGATGAAATCCTTGATCAAACTTGTTGCTTTGATGTAAGCGCTTAAATTCTTCAAAGTTTTGACATCATCAAAAAATGGGAGATTGTTGAATCAAGGGTGATCAACATTAAGTTTCTTTTGTGTTTTGATGATGAGCAAAATATTTGAGATCGAGTGGAACACGTTGGAAATCTTGGAATTGCGAATCAAGCCACTTCAAGCTGATCAACGTACGTTATACGTGTGCAATGTCCGTCAAAGAATCCACAACGTATGTCATTAGACAACAACGTACGTAGACGTGACTCGGCAAGAAAACAGAGGCTACTGGATCCTTAAGATTGTACATCATACAAGCACAACGTACGTAGTGAAGTCACAACGTACACAGAGGAGATTCAACGTACATCATCTGGAGATATGGCTATGATCAACATACATCACGGAAGAACAACGTACGTTGGCCTAGAGAATTTGCCGACAACATACGTACCATTTTTATGACATATCTTATGTTTGTTCCAGAAGGCTGTAACAGCTATAAACAGTCTCTAATGGCTAGTTTCTCAACTCCAACAGTCATATCTCTTGGAGAAATTATAAATACATCAAGGAAGGACAAAAAACAGTGGATGATCATATGCTTTCAAGGCTAAAACATTTTTGTCATTCATCACCCTTAAAACACCAAAATCAAGCTAGAGAGAAGATCAAGAGCATTATGTCAACATGTACTCCTAGCATAGAGCTTCAATATTTTGTAAATGTTTTCCAAACACTTTGATAGTGTGGGGAAGGTTGGCTGTGAACTTATGGAAAACAACATTGTAATGGCTTTAGAGGTTTGGGCCGTAATTAACCTTAATGGCCTTAGAGGTTTGAGCTGTAGTCAACCTTGTTGGTTTTAGAGGTATGAGTCGTAATCAACCTTGTTGGATTTGGAGGTATGAGCCGTAATCAACCTTGTTGGCCTTAGAGTGGTGAGCCATAATCAACCTTGTTGGCTTTGGAGGTTTGAGCCGCAATCAACTTTGGTGTAAGGCTTCACTGGATTGAGCCGTAATCAATCTCTGATATAGTGAAAAGCCTAAGTAAGGCTTAGGTAGTGGACATAGGTATGGTTGGCCGAACCACTATAAAAATCTTGGTGTTGTTTTTCATGCCTCACTCCAACTTGCTTCCGCTCTCCAAACTTAACCAAAGCACCATCGGGAAAATTCTCCAACAAGTGGTATCAGTGCGTGTCTCCGTTCTAAAAGGCTTAACATCCTTGGAGCAAATTTCCTACATTAATGGAGATGCTAAATTGGTATTATCTTTTCAACTCTTTCAACTCCTCCCATTTTTATTGAAATTATTTTGTTTTAAATAGGGGGAGAAAATAAAGTTTTAAAAATTATGCACAAATCATTTTCAAACGGGGGAGAAATGACTTTTTTTTTTAATATTTCAAACAATGTGCAAATTGTTTTCAAAGAGGGGGAGAAAACAAAATTTTGAAAATTTTCATAATTTTTTTTGATAGGGGGAGTGATTATTATTTTTTTATTTATGACAAGATATTGTATAATCTTAACCTCTTGACAAGGATAAAATCATTGATTAAATTTGTTGCCTTGACGTAAGCGCTTAAATTCTTTAAAGTTTTGACACCATCAAAATGGGGGAGATTGTTGGATCAAGAATGATCAACATTGAGTTCATTTTGTGTTTTGATAATGTGCAAAATATTTGAGATAGAGTGGAACACGTTGGAAAGCTCGGAATTGTGAATCAAGCCACTGCAAGCTGATCAACGTACGTTATACGTGTGCAACGTACATCAAAGAATCCATAATGTACGTCATTATACAACAACGTACGTAGATGTGGCTCGGGAAGAAAACATAGACTATTAGATCCTTAACAACGTTCGTCATACATGCACAACGTACGTAGTGAAGTCACAACGTACGCAGAGCAGATTCAACATACGTGAATTGGAGATGTGACTATGATCAACGTACGTCACGGAAGAACAACATACGTAGGCCTGAAGAATTTGCAGACAACGTACATAGCATTTTGACGACGTACGTTATGTTTTTTCCAGAAGGCTATAACGGCTATATTCAGTCTCCAACGGCTAGTTTCTCAACTCCAACGGTCATATGGTTTAGAGAAGTATAAATACATCATGGAAGGGCAGAAAAACAGTGGATGATCATATGCTTTCAATGCTAAAACAGTTTTATCATTCCATCACCCCCAAAACGCCAAAATCAAGCTAGAGAGAAGATCAAGAGCATTGTATCAACATGTACTCCTAGCATAGAGCTTCAATATTTTGTAAATGTTTTCCAAACACTTTGAGAGTGTGGGGAAGGTTGGTTGTGAACCTGTGAAAAAAACATTGTAATGGTTTTGGAGGTTTGAGCTGTAATCAACCTTAATAGCCTTAGAGGTTTGATCTGTAATCAACCTTGTTGGTTTAGAGGTATGAGCCGTGATCAACCTTGTTGGCTTTAGAGGCATGAGCCGTAATCAAGCTTGTTGGCTTTAGAGGTATGAGCTGTAATCAACCTTATTAGCCTTAGAGGGGTGAGCCGTAATCAACCTCGTTGGTTTTGGAGGTTTGAGCCGCAATCAACCATGGTGTAAGGCTCTGTTGGATTGAGCTGTAATCAATATTCGATATAGTGAAAAGCCTAAGTGAGACTTAGTTAGTTGACATAGGCATGATTGGCCGAACCACTATAAAAATCTTGGTGTTGTTTTTCTTGCCTCACTCTAACTCGCTTCCGCTCTCCAAAATTATCCAAGGCATGCTCAGGAAAATTCTCCAACAAGTGGTATCAGAGCGGGTCTCCGTTCTAGAAGGCTTAACATCCTTGGAGCAAAGATCCTACATTAATGGAGTTGCTAAATTTGGTATTATATTTTCAAATCTTTGAACTCCTCTCATTTTTATTGATATTGTTTTGTTATAAATAGGGGGAGAAAACGAAGTTTTAAAAATTATGAACAAATCACTTTCAAAAGGGGGAGAAATGACTTTTTTTAATATTTCAAACAATGTTCAAATTGCTTTCAAAGAGGGGGAGAAAAGAAAATTTTGAAATTTTTCATAAATTGTTTTTGATAGGGGGAGTTATTATTATTTTTTTATGTATGATCAGATATTGTATAATCCTAACATCTTGAAATGGATGAAATTCTTGATCAAATTTGTTGCTTTCATGTAAGTGCTTAAATTCTTCAAAGTTTTGATATCATCAAAAAGGGGGAAATTGTTGGATCAAGGGTGATCAACATTAAGTTCTTTGTGTTTAGATGATGTGCAAAATATTTGAGATAGAATTGAACACGTTAGAAAGCTCAGAATTGCGAATCAAGCTACTGCAAGCTGATCAACGTACGTTATACATGTGTAACGTACGTCGAAGAATCCACAACATACGTCATTAGACAACAACGTACGTAGATGTGGCTTGGGAAGAAAACAAAGGCTACTGGATTCTTAACAACGTACGTCATACATGCACAACATATGTAATGAAGTCATAACATATGCAGAGGAGATTCAACGTACGTCATCTGGAGATGTGGCTATGATCAACTTACATCACGAAACAAAACGTACGTATGCTTGGAGAATTTGCAGACAATGTACGTAGCATTTTTACGACGTATCTTATGTTTGTTCCAGAAGGCTATAACAACTATAAACAGTCTCCAACGACTAGTTTCTCAACTCCAACGGCCATATCTCTTGGAGAAGCTATAAATGCATCAAGAAAGAGCAGAAAAACAGTGGATGATCATATGCTTTCAAGGCTAAAATGTTTTTATCATTCCATCACCCCCAAAACACCAAAATCAAGCTAGAGAGAAGATCAAGAGCATTGTGTCAACATGTACTCCTAGCATAGAGCTTGAATATTTTGTAAATGTTTTCCAAACACTTTGAGAGTGTGGGAAAGGTTGGTCGTGAACCTATGGAAAAAAAATTGTAATGGCTTTAGAGGTTTGAGCCGTAATCAACCTTAATGGCCTTAGAGGTTTGAGCTGTAATCAACCTTGTTGGTTTAGAGGTATGAGCCGTAATGAACCATGTTGGCTTTAGAGGCATGAGCCGTAATCAACCTTGTTGGCTTTAGAGGTATGAGCCGTAATCAACCTTGTTAGCCTTAGAGGGGTGAGCCGTAATCAACCTCGTTGGTTTTGGAGGTTTGAGCCGCAATCAACCTTGGTGTAAGGCTTTGTTGGATTGAGCTATAATAATCTCCGATATAGTGAAAAGCCTAACTGAGAGATAGGTAGTGGACATAGGCATGGTTGGTCGAATCATTATAAAAATCTTCTTGTCGTTTTTCTTGTCTCACTCCAACTCGCTTCCGCGCTCCAAACTTAACCAAAGCATCTACGGGAAAATTCTCCAGCAAGTGGTATCAGAGCGTGTCTCGGTTCTAAAAGGCTTAACATCCTTGGAGCAAAGATCCTACATTAATGGAGATGCTAAATTTGGTATTATCTTTTCAACTCTTTCAACTCCTCTCATTTTTTTGAAATTATTTTGTTTTAAATAGGTTGAGAAAACAAAGTTTTAAAAATTATGCACAAATCACTTTCAGAAGGGGAGAAATGACTTTTTTTAATATTTCAAACAATGCGCAAATTGTTTTCAAAGAGGGGGAGAAAAGAAAATTTTGAAAATTTTAATAAATTGTTTTTGATATGGGGAGTGATTTTTTTTTATTTATGATAAGATATTGTATAATCTTAACCTCTTGACAAGGATGGAGTCCTTGATCAAATTTGTTGCCTTGACATAAGCGCTTAAATTCTCCAAAGTTTTGACATCATCAAAATGGGGGAGATTGTTGGATCAAAGGTGATCAACATTAAGTTCCTTTTGTGTTTTGATAATGTGTAAAATATTTGAGATAGAGTGGAACACGTTGGAAAGCCCAAAATTATGAATCAAGCCACTGCAAGATGATCAGCGTACGTTTTACGAGTGCAACGTACATCGAAGAATCCACAATGTACATCATTAGACAACAACGTACATAGATGTGGCTCAGGAAGAAATCAGAGACTACTGGATCCTTAACAACGTACGTCATACATGCACAACGTACGTGGTGAAGTCACAACGTACGCAGAGCAGATTCAACATACATCATCTGGAGATGTGGCTATGATCAATGTACGTCACGGAAGAGCAACGTATGTAGGCCTGAAGAATTTGCAGACAACATAGGTAGCATTTTTACAACGTACGTTATGTTTGTTCCAGAAGGCTTTAACAGCTATAATCAGTCTCCAACGGCTAGTTTCTCAACTCCAACGGTCATATGGTTTGGAGAAGTATAAACACATCAATGAAGGGCAGAAAAATAGTGGATGATCATATGCTCTCAAGGCTAAAATGTTTTTTATCATTCCATCACCCCCAAAACAACAAAATCAAGCTAGAGAGAAAATCAAGAGCATTGTGTCAACATGCACTCCTACTATAGAGCTTCAATATTTTGTAAATGTTTTCCAAACACTTTGAGAGTGTGGGGAAGGTTGGTTGTGAACCTATGAGAAAAAAAACATTGTAATGGCTTTAGAGGTTTGAGCCGTAATCAACCTTAATGGCCTTAGAGGTTTAAGCTGTAATCAACCTTGTTAGTTTAGAGGTATGAGCCGTAATAAACCTTGTTGGCTTTAGAGGCATGAGCCGTAATCAACCTTGTTGGCTGTAGAGGTATGAGCCGTAATCAACCTTGTTATCCTTAGAGGGGTGAGCCGTAATCAACCTCGTTGGTTTTGGAGTTTTGAGCCGCAATCAACCTTGGTGTAAGGCTTTGTTGGATTGAGCTGTAATCAATCTCCGATATAATGAAAAGCCTAAGTGAGACTTAGGTAGTGGACTTAGGCATGGTTGGCCGAATCACTATAAAAATCTTGGTGTTGTTTTTCTTGCCTCACTCCAACTCTCTTCCGCTCTCCAAACTTAACCAATGCATCCTTAGAAAGATTCTCCAACAGAGGTATCATATTAATATATTGTTCATATTTTATTTATATGTTTTTTATAGACAACATTCAATCAAATCTAATCTAATTGATATATAAACAGGAAATGGCACATAAACAATATATAAATAAGATAGCAACAATATATTAAAGTTGTTGTATTTTTGTTTATATGTTGTTGACATGTTGTTGATTTGTTGTTTTTATTGTTCTATTATTTCGAAATTCAAAATATCTTGTTTATATGTTGTTATAAATTGTTGATATACTGTTTATAAACAAAATTCAATCAAGTCCAATCAATTTATGTACAATAAATAATGTATAAACAATATATAAACATATATAAACAACATATATAAACAAATCTATAAATTATAAACATAAACAATATAAAAAATATAAACAACACATAAAAAAATATAAACAAAAGTCTGTGTGGTTGTAATTTTTATTTATTGGAAGTGTACTTAAAATTTTAAAATTAGGACTGGTGATTCTGTGAATTCTTATTTAAGAGTATGTAAGTACATAAATGTCCCTAAAAAGAGCTCATTCCTAATTCGTTGATTATTCGGGCCACTAATTCTAATATTACTAAGCCCATGCTAGATGCTCAAATCTAGGTGAGTTTTGAGTCCTTGATAAAATTAAGATATAAATTTATTTAACAAAAAAAATTGAACCGCCACTATAAAAGGTACTTTGATTCATGTTATATGAATTTATTTGCCCTAAATAAAAAAAAGAGTAGTGTTTGGTGTCTTGATTCAAAACAAAAAAAACTTATCTTGAATTAACACAGATTATGAAACTGTCCTTATTTTTAGGGACATTTAAGTAAACTGTCAGAGACAGTTTCGTAATTTGTATCTATTCAAGAGAAGGCAACTTGTCTTAAGTTAAAACACAATTTTTTTCATAAAAAAATGGTTGTCAAGTTACGGTAATCTCAAGACACACAATTTGAGGATTCTGACTTATGGAATGCGATTTGGTAATCTTAAGACACATCGGGAACTATTTCATAAATTGTCGAATTTCAGAGACTAAAACGTAATTTTACACTGGTCAGAGACCAAACTATAATTTTATGTATATTTTGAATTTTGGGTCGAAAATAACAGATTCACTTTTGGATTATATTTCGAGCAACTTTGAAGGTCCACATTTGCATTGCATTTACATGTCATACGTTATGCTATTACCAAAGTACCACATATTGATAATTGTTTGGCTATGTCTGTACAACTCCTTGTGGTTGCTAACACGAGCAGCTACCCACCAGTGGTGTTTGACTGGTGATCTTTGCTTGGACTTCCAGGTGAGAGTATCAGTTTCAAACACATAGGCTGTCCTTTGAAAATTATTATGTTTTTGGTGTGTTCGGCTTACATATGAAACTTGACTTAATAATGGTTTAATAATCCTGCTTATGTGATTATTAATATTGAAATTTTGTCTGATATCTAGCATAAGTATATATATATGATTTATATATAGAAATGTACATACCCTTTGTAGATGATTTCCGCTATGTATGTTGTCTGCTAGTTATATATATATATATATATATATGTATATATCAGATTAAGGACACCTAGCTACGAGATAACGTAGCCTTTGGTATACCAATGTCCTGTCAATGCCCAGTTACCAGGGTAATATGGTAGCCGTGGGTCCTCCAAGACCATGTGCTTTGTTTGATCTGATGGGTGGCTCCGTCCCCCTTATGTTATCTATCTATTATGGTCCTTTTCCACCTCTGTTATATATACTCTGTATATGTATATTCTGTATTCTGCCTGTTGCATGTTATTTGCTCTTGTTGTGAAGGATTTCAAAAATTGTTTTTAAAAGAATATTATACGTAGAGTTATATAAATATATTGCATGTGTTATTTTAGAATGATTTCAAACCAGACTATGTGATGCACATGTAAGGCAATCTGGAGTGTTATTCCTCATTGAGTTTTACTCACCCTTTAACATTTTCAGGTTGATTTTGGAGTCTGCTCCCTTTCAACATTGCATCTCAGTGAGGCGTCCATATATTTTGGTGAGTGGAGCCCTTTTGATCGGGCTCTCCTCCTCTGTTTAGAGCTCTATACTGATACACTATTGGGTTGTTGGGATTCCACGTTTTGTATTTTGAGATATTTACTGTAATATTTCGCTCATTTCTGTCAAGGAATACTGTAGATTTTTGGCTATATCTGATTTGATCTTGAGGATACGTATTCCGGGGATTAGGTGTCATTGAATCTCGAGGGAGGTCCGATGCGCATTGGGAAATGTGATATGTCGAGTATGTGATTTAATAGTGAGTAACGTGCGTATGACATAAGTTGTCGAGTGAGGAAGACGTACGTTATCTGGAAAATAGCATGACGTACGTTGTTGAGATATGACGTGCGTTATCTGGGACACGAGGAGGATCAACGTACGTTGTCATTGTAAGACGTAAGTTGGGTTGTGTTTCTTCAAATTTGAGGCTACTGCATGCTTCACTACGTACGTTGTGAGGTATAACGTACGTTGTGCGCCATCACAACGTACGTTGTCATTGAGTGTGACATACGTTGTTTTTGAAATTGTCATCACAACGTATGTTGTCATTTTATATGATGTACGTTGCCTTTGAAAATGTCAAAATGGTGTGTTTTGATCTGCAGCTCTTAAAACGTCTGTAACTCAACATTTTCCGTCATTTTCACTCAAATCTCTCCAAATCGCTCTGAAACGCTCTCATCTTGGTTCCCCAGCATTCCGATCCATTTCTAAGGTAAGATCAACATTCTTTCTTCATTTATAACTCATTTTCATGCATTGATTCATGAAAATGTATTTTGTCCGAATTTGAAATGGGTTTCAATTTTGGATCATTTGTGATGAATGAATGTTAGAGGATGTTAGAATAGGTTAGAGGAGACTTGTATGAACTTAATTCAAGCTTTGAATCAAGTGATTTGATGAGTTTTTGGTGAACCTAGGGTTTGGTTCGGATTTTGATGATTTGAGCATGAATGAGTGTTTTGTGTTGAATCTGAGGTTAGATTCATGTTCAGGAGGTCGATTAGAGTCGAAATACATGATTGGTTTGGAGATTCATCAGTTGAATAGGAAGTTCAGTTTTTTTGAGAATAAAACTAGAGTTTTCTCTAGTTTTGTAAATTCTGAACTTTGGAATGTAGATTTGAAATTTTGAAAGGTTGAGGTATATAATTGTAATTTTGGAAAACTTGGGAGTATTTTTGTAATTTTGAGAAATTAGGCTAATTCGTAATTTCTGAGAGTTCGGGCTAGAATTTGGGGATTCTGACTTACGGATGTCCAGTCAGTAACCCCAGCAGTCATTGAGGACTGTTTTGTAATTTTTCAAGTCTCGGGGACTAAAACTTAATTTTACACTGGTTGGGGACCAAACTGTAATTTTATGTATATGATATATTTTGGGTCGGGAATGATGAATTCAATCTCAACGTATATGTTCAGTGACTTGAGGGTCAACATTTGCATACCATGCATCGGTACCGCCACAATACCACATAATGACATTTGCTATGTCTATATATGTACAGCTCAGTGTGCCTGCCAGCAGGAGCAGCCACCCACGAGCAATATTTGATTGGATCCACGACTTTAGATACCAGGTGAGTGAAATAGCAGCTTCAAACACATAGACTGTGTCTTCAAAATTAAGTATGCTATTTTTGATATGTTGGGCTTGACATGAAATATGGACTAATAATTATTGGGTCAATTAATAATCTGGGTATATGATTATTATTAACCAATGTTTTGATATTGAAAATCTAAAGTATATATAGGTATATATATACAAGAACATTTTGTAAATGATGGAATAAAGGGAAAGATATTGCATGATTGTATGTGGAATACTATGTACATAACACTTTGACATAGGGACACCTAGCTACGGGGTACATAGCCTTTAGTATACCAATGCTTTGTTATGACCCTAGTCACCAAGGATTGGGGTGACAGTATACCCAGCCAGATATACGCATTTACTGAGCAGTCAGGTGGCGGAGTCCACACTGCTATATGGATATGGAAATATTTCATGGTCCCATATTATGAATGCACAAGTATATGTATATATGGCCTGAATGCATGTGAAAGTTCAGGATGCGAACGTTTTGGTAAAACGAAATTCGAAAAATATACTATGTATATAATGTGTAAACTATATGATATATATACGTTTGCGATATTTTGAAAGGTGGTTTTCAAGCCAGTCTTTGTGAGGCACGTACAAGGCGGTCTGACATGTTGTTTCCTCTCTAGGGAATCTTACACCTATTTCTTCTGTTTTTCATGTTATACCTTTGTTCGCAGGTGACATCTTTTGGATGCTCAGCAACTGATCCGTACTTTGGACCTAGTAAGGCATTTTTGGCTATTGTGAGTGCCTCGTTCGGGACTCTACTTTGCTATGTCATAGAGCTCCACATTTGACTACTGTTGGGGTATTGGGCTACACTTTAGTGTTTTGGGAAACTCTGGTGATTTTATATTTTCACTGATATTTTGATATATTGTATATGTATATATATATTTATTGGTATTTATATATGTATATGGTTTTATTTCATTTATAAACATTTTTATAAATGTTTTAAATAAATATTTGGATAAGTAGGGTAGTATGTCTTATCACAGAGGCTTGTACGGGATGGATCGGGCTCCCACAGATAATGTGTCTCGTACGTCGGTCACATGCTCGACTATGGGTCGTGATAAAGGTGGTATCAGAGACTAGTTTCATAAATCTAGGGTAATTATGTACTCTGATACCAAAGGTGGTATC
>CAODLS010261379.1:0-52599 GCA_948243855.1 Flueggea neowawraea
GTTTAACACAAAAAGATCCGTTTAACATTTTTAACATATTTAATCTATTTATAATACACAATTAACACTAAAATAACTTCAACTAAAATAATAAATATAATTTTATAATATCCAACAATACAATAATATTCTAAATAAAAGTAAATCAAACACAAAACAACTAAAATTACAAAATTCATTAAAATGTTATAATTCTCAACATAAAATATTAAGCAATGTTTTTTAATATATATATATAAAATAAAAATAATAAATTAAATATTTTATAAAAAATTAAGCAAATGAATTAACAAAATTATGAATTATAAACAGGTTGAATAACTCGTTAACTTTATTTAACTTAATTAAGTAAATAGGTTGAATTCATTAAACTTTTTTTATGTCATAAATGAATCCGACCTCAAATTCATTTATAGTCAACTAAAATTCATTTAACCTAGTGTCAAATTGTGTGGTGTCGTGTAAGTAGTGGTGTTGAATTACAGGTGTATTAAATAGATTAAGGATCGTGTAGAAAATTGCCAGCCATAACTTAACCGTCATTGCATCCTGTATTATTTGTCCTTCAACTTGTATCTTCCCTTCCCACTTGAGTCAACTTTCCTTACCCTACCAACCAAAATCAATGAAATCAGTATTCTCCTTTGTTGCTATCCTGATCTAAGGAAACCCTTTTCAGTTTTCATTTCTTGCTTGGCTTTCACCTGCAAAACTACAACCCTTCTTTTTCTCTGTCTTCGTCATCCTCTGTGAGTGGCATTCACGTGTCTTCTTCATCCCCTGTTCATCATGGCTTTGGAGACGGGGAGTGGTGCTTTCCTCTCTTCTGTCCTTAATGTTTTATTCCATAGGATGGCTTCGCATGAGTTCATAGACTTCTTCAAGACCCGAGAGATGGACATGGAACTGCTCGACGAGATGGAAATGTTGCTGAATACTACGAATGGAGTTCTCGATGATGCAGAGGACAGACAAATTATTTCTCCAACTGTTAAAAATTGGCTCGATAGGCTTAGATATGTTGTTTATGATGCCGATTATCTGTTGGATAGAATTAATTATGAAGTCATCAGAGTGAAGACTGATGCTGAACAAAAGGCTACTGCCAGTTCAGAAGGTTTAAATTTATCCAAAGACCTGCAGAAAATAATGGATGAGATTGTTAGGAGACTGAAACGTTTAGTCAAACAAATTGGTGCACTTGGCCTGAAAGAGAGAACCAGAAAATATTCACTGTCGGAGAGAGAGCCAACAACTTCTGTGGTCTACGAATTTGACATTTTTGGCAGGGATGCCGACAGGGACGCTATACTAAATTTACTGCAAGAAGATGGTGTGGACGGGAATGGCATTGGAGTGATTCCCATAGTGGGAATGGGTGGAATAGGTAAAACCACCCTTGCTCAGCTTGTTTATAATCACAACAAAGCACAGGAGTTCGAATCCAGAGCGTGGGTTTGTGTTTCCGATAATTACGATGGTTTTAGGACAAAAAAGGAACTTCTCAAGCAAGTCAATAATTCAGTGAAATGTGATGATTTGGCTTCGGAACAGATTGATGTGGAGCTAAAGAAGAGTTTGAAGAACAAAAGATACTTGCTTGTTCTGGATGACATATGGGATGATGGTTACGATAATTGGGATAGATTACAAGCACCTTTGAAGTCAGGAGCACGCGGGAGTAAGATTATCATCACAACACGCAATCAAAATATAGCATCAAAGATGGGAACTGTTGCAAGTGGTCCTTGTGAACTGCGTGAATTGGATGCTCATAGTTGTTGGCAATTATTTGCAAAACATGTGTTCAAAGGTGGAAAAGGGGATCAAAGATTAGAATCAATCGGGAAGGAGATTGTGAGGAAGTGCAAAGGCTTACCTTTGGTAGCAAAAATGTTGGAAGATCTCTTGCGAGGCGAAGATAAAGTGGCAAAGTGGGAGGCAATTCTGGAGAGCAATCTGTAGGAATTGCAAGATAACAAGGTTCTTCGAGCTCTGATGCTAAGTTATCAGCATCTTCCGTCACACTTGAAACAATGTTTTGCTTATTGTGCTATATTTCCTAAGGGTTATAGAATGAGTAAAGAAGAAATCATTCAATTGTGGATGGCAGAAGGCTTTCTAGTGCAACCTATAAGAGGGAAGATGGAAGAATTTGGTGAAGAATGCTTTGATGGGCTTGTGTCAAAATCTTTTCTCCAAGAATCATTTGATAAATGGGGTGGTTCATTCTTTTGCATGCATGACCTCATTAATGATTTAGCCCAACACATTTCTGGAGAATTTTTAGTCAAAATGGAGGAAGAAAGGTCCAACAAAATTGGTAACAGAACTCGCCATTTCTCATTTGGAGCTTCAAAATTATATGAAGCACAAATAAGTGAGGAAATCTTCGAAGGCCATCATGCACTGCGCACGTTCTTGAGTTTGCATTTGCATTTAAGCTATATAAATCTCAGATCGATTAAAGAGTCCGAGGTAATCGCTGTCACTGATAAGGTGCTACAAATTCTTAAGTTGCGATGTTTGCGGGCATTATCTTTGCGTGGTTTTTGTGAAGTGGTGGAATTACCCGATCAAATAGGCTGCCTGAAGCTTCTTCGATACCTCAATCTTGCAGAAACAAGTGTGGAAAGGCTACCCGACTCTGTGTGCACTCTGTACTATTTGCAGACTTTAATCTTGTTTCGCTGCCGTAAACTTGTTGAGTTGCCAAAGAATATCAGGAGTATGATCAACTTGCATTGTCTTGATATTAGAAAAACCCCAAAATTGCAAGAGATGTCACTGGGAATGGGAAACTTAAAAGAACTTCGAACCTTGAGTAAATTCATTGTGGGAAAACAAATTGGGTCTAACATTAACGAGTTGGGAATGCTTCATCACCTACGAGGAAAACTTTCTATTTACGGCCTTCAAAATATTGTAGATACTCCAAAGGATATTTTGAAGAACAAAAAGCATCTTGAGGATTTGAAATTGGAGTGAAGCAGTGAAACTGAAGACTCAGAGCATGAAAGAAGGGTTCTCGAGCGACTGCAACCTTATATGAGCATAAATAAGCTTTCAATTTGTGGTTATGGGGGCAAAAAATTTGCAGATTGGGTGGGAGATTCTTCTTATACGAACATTATATCTCTGAAGTTAAAGGAATGTAAGTACTGCACCTCCTTACCACCATTTGAGCAGCTTTCATCTTTGGAACACCTTTCAATCTCAAAATGTGATGCAGTGGTCAAAGTCTCCATGAAGATGCCATTCTGTTCCCTCAAGACTTTGAGGATTCATGGTATGGAGCAGTGGCAAGAGTGGACATTTTGTGAAGAAAACGATTCATTCAAGTGTGGGTCGCTTGCCAAATTGGAGAAGCTGACTATCTCCGATTACCCTGAGCTACAATCAATTACAACGTGTGGGCTAACCCATGAGATTTTCAAATCTCTTCACGAATTGAAAGTTACAAACTGCCCCAACCTCAAGACTTCCAATCTTATAGCTATTTCAAATTTCAGAAAAATTCCCGACCGTTCATATTCTTCAAATTTCAGCAACGTAGATTTGTTGTTCGAAGGTTCAAAAGTGAAATTGGTACTGCTGCCTTCTACAACGTATGGTCTCTTGATTAGCAACCCCGCAAAGGAGAGAATTGAAGAAATGGGCATTCCTTTCAATGCTTTAGAAGATATTAAAATCGAAAAAAGTGAGTTATGTGAGTGCATCCCGTTGGAGAAGTTTCCCAAGTTGAAAAGTCTTTACGTGCTATTCTGTGATAACCTAAAATCGCTCTCAGCATCTGAGGAATCTCTCCAACATCCATTGAACTCGCTTGTTACTTTGCAGATCTTTTCGTGCAACAGCTTGATATCTTTTCCCAAAGGAGGAATAGCAGCACCCAATTTGACCCGTCTTGAGTTATATGGATGCAGAAATTTGAAGTCTCTTCCAGAGGGCATGCATGTTCTCCTTCCCTCACTCCTGCATCTAAAGATTAATAATTGTAACACGATTGTGTCATTCCCAGAAGGAGGTTTACCTGCCAACTTACAATCACTTCAAATCGGAGGATGTGATAAACTCATAGGTGGACGCTTGCAATGGGGTTTGCAAAGGCTTAATGCTCTTTCACGTCTAATACTTTCTTCGTATTTTAAGGCGGATGATTTGGATTCTTTTCCAGAGGAGACACTGCTTCCCTCCACCCTTACCTCTTTACAAATCAGTCAATTTTACAGTCTGAAGGTAATAAACTACAAGGGCCTTCAACATCTCACTTCTCTTGCCGAATTGGAAATCAATTTCTGCCCTAATCTCCGATGCTTGCCAGAACAAGGGTTGCCTTCCTCTCTTTCTCGTCTGTATATTTCGGGTTGTTCTATGCTTTATAAAAGATGTGATCGTGAGAAAGGGGAAGATTGGCCCAAGATTTCTCAGATCTCCAACATATGTATCACGCTGTATTTTTTTCAAAACATTGAGTTATTTTATAGCATCAATTTCTTCCTTCTTTTAATGTTTTATTTTTCTAACCTCCGAAAGTTTTCTAATAGTCCTAACCTCTGTTTAATGTTCATTCTGGAATTTAGGTAATCACACCAATCATCGTTACGTGGCTCAACATTTCTACAGAAAACAAGTATATTTGGTCAGACTCAACGGCTTCCTTATTATGTTAATTCTCTATTTTTTCTTTGAGAATATTCATGGGCTAGTACAATAGTTATTTTTCATGCCTTGGTGGTGCTAGAGAGCTGCATTTATTAGAAGAATCACTGTAATCTTCTTGCTCAGAACTAAAATGATTCTTTATAGTTTCTGGTGGGTCATGTATGAAACTGAGTTAGCAGAGTCCATATTTCTTGTTGATTGCCATGCAAAATTTCTCGTAGGATTCTCATGCAGATTTTGAAACTCAATTCTTAAATAGTTGAGGCTGTTTTAATTGTGTAACTGAATAATTGATATGATTTGTTTTCTCTTGAATCAGGTACATTGTGAGAGGATATTGATTATGCTGAAGTGTCAATACTATTTACTCGATTGATTATTGTTGATGGGCTTCAACAATTAGTACTAATTATTCAAGAATTCAAGATTGAAGTTATGTCCGCTTGGTAATGAGCACGTTCAAGCTTCTGCTTCTGCAACTCTGACGCAGTATCCAGCTAATTTGTTTTTTTTTTTCTTTTTTTTACCCATAGATGTAATCTAGCAAATTGTGCTATGTGTTTTTGCTGCTGAAATTTTTACATAAATTCAGCCTATTGGTTTTTGAATAATTTATGTTATGTACTCTTACTTTGATTAAAACTCTTGTGTGCTGAAATTTTTGTAGGTGGTTGTTTGATCTCATAAGCTCAGCTTGCCAAATTATCAAAACTGTCTTATCTATTCTCATTCTGATGGGAACAACAGATGAACTGTGTCAAATGAGAAACTTACTCATCCTAAATGTATATGTAACATAAATATATATAACTTAGCTATGGATATATTTCCAAAGGATTATGAAATGAGAAAAGAAGAAATGATTCTCTTGTGGATGGCAGAATGCTTATTGGCCCAAACTGAAGGAGGGAATAGATGGAAGAATTGGGTAAAAAATGCTTTAATTTAATGAGCTTGTTTCAAGATCTTTTCTCCAAGGTCAACTAGTTGGGGGTCGTCAACCATGTTTTATCATGCATGATCTCATTAATGATTTAGCTCATTTCTTTTCCAGAGAATTTTTAAGCAGGGTAGAAGTAGATAATTCCTGCGACATTGGCATTAGAAATGGCCATATTTCATATATGGCTTCAGAAAAAGATGGCTCCAAGGTACATAAAATTTGCAAAGCCCGGTATTTACGCACCCTCTTGCTTTTGGGACATAAAATTGGGATTAAAACGGTAATTGTTGATGAGGTACTGCATAATCTAGTTCCTCGTTTACGGTGCTTACGGTTAATTGTTCCGACGGAGGAATAGCAGCACCCAATTTGACCCATCTTAAGTTATATGGATGCTCAAATATGGAGTCTTTACGTGAGTGCATGCATGTCCTCCTTCCCTCCCTTCTGCATCTATGGATTGGTGAGTGTCCAGAGCTTCAATCATTCCCAGGAGGTTTTCCTGCCAACTTACAATCACTTGAAATTAAAAGATGCGGTAAACTCATCCATGGGAGGCTTTTTCACACTTGCATCTTGATGGCTACTGCGGAGATGATTTGGATTCTTTTCCAGAGCAGTCGCTTCTTCCTTCCAGCCTAAGCTCTTTAGAAATTGTTTATTTTGAAATCTGAAAGTGATAAACTACGAGGGCCTTGAACAACTCACCTCTCTTGCCGAATTGAGTATGAATACCTGTTTGGAAATCTTGTGTTAACTCACCTTTCTTTAGCAATAAATTGTGTTTTATTCCTCCTCTGATTGGAAATTTTGCTTGTTGATATCTTTAATCGATTTTTTTGTTTGATTTATGTCATAATCTCAGTTTGCCAGATAGGTAAAACCACTTTTCAATCTTAAATTGAACAACGGATGGAATACAGTGCTAAATGAGAAACTAGCTCATCTCTACTGAGAATATATCAGTGAAGAATTGTTCTGATCATTAACAAATTGATAAGAAGAGAGTAGCGACAAATCACAAGTTAAAACTAAGGACAACATATTATGCACACAACACAAGCTTTCTATGTTACACAATTGGAATCTGACAAGTTTTGATTGGATCCTAAAATCATGGCCCTGTAACACTCATATTTTGAGTGCTCCAACTTTATGTGGGAAAAAAATTATTAACTTACGATAATATATAGTGACAATAATAATTAACCAAGATCCTGCAACTATACAGTTTAGTTCAAATTATTAACTACTATCTCATTAAAGATTCCCTCTGACATTCCCTTATGAATGAATTCCTTGCCAACTGCAGATTCTGATTCTACCTAATATCATCAGAATAATAGCAATTTAGCACACAACAAAAACAAAACAAATGCTTCATTTGACATTTTTCTGTTCTGGTATTGTGCAGTTTATGGCTAAAAACAGAGCTCTCCAAATTGCTAGTACCCTAACCTCAATGCTACAATACAAACATAATATTCTTAAAATTTTTACATGATTGATTCTGTAGACAATCTCCCAAACTGGTTCAATGCCCAAATAAACCAAATTTAGAATACTAATTTTAACTGATCTATTTCCTATAGTAACCTGACTGAGTTCAATCAACTGGATCAGCTCACTTAATGACAACCCAAAAAAAGGCTCAATTACTAGATTTGTTGTCGTAAAGAGAAAAACATGATTACCTTTGACTGATAGGAAACATCCAAAAAATCTCTGGGAATATAATTTTTTTCATGTCATTTTATTTGTTGTCACTAGAAATTAAACTATCAATCTTTTAATGCTAGAAACAACTCAAGTGCTAATTAACTACGGAGTTCATTGGTCTCTAGAAATATAATTTACTTCTTCTTTTCTGATATCTTCATTCTCATTTGCTTCAAGAAGCTTTTACATCCAAGATTAATGTGGCATAGTCATTGCAAGAGAAACCTCAAGATTGCAAGAGATGTCACTGAGAATGGGCGACCTAAAAGATCTCTGAATCTTTCCTAAATTTATTGTCAGGAAGCAAAATGGGTGACATTAACGAGTTGGGAAAACTTCACCATCTACGAAGAAGACTTTTTATCTCGAACCTTGAAAATGTCGCGAATACTTCGAAGGATATTTTGAAGAATAAAAGGCATCTTGAGGGATTGATATTCATATGGAACGGTGAAATCGAAGCCTCGGTGCGTCAAAGAAGTGTTCTTGAGGGACTAGTGCTAGAGCATAACTTTTGGTGAAAATTATCACCTATAAACCTTAGATCGTATCTTCATGTCAAATCACTAAGAAACTATAAATAAAATATACAAAAAAGTACCTGAATCCATAACGCAAAAGTTTTCTGAAGTCGTACGGTTGACCTTCTAGGTCAACAAGTTTTCTTTAGAGAACCATTTGATTTTTCTCTAAGCTCTCTTTGAATCCATAACACAAGTTTTCTGAAACCGTGCGGTTGGCCTTCTAAGTCAACAAGTTTTTTTTAGAGAATTCTCCCTTTGATTTTTCTCTAAACTCTCTCTTTGATAATGGGATGTCAAAAAGAGAAGAAATGAAACTTTATGACCTAGGGACCATAACCACATATTTATAGATACAGCAAACCACAATGTTACATTTACGTAATTTCAATTTTGCCCATCATAAAATTGGAAAATTATCTTGGTCTCTACACATTAAAGGCTCACACCCTATTAGAAACATCAAACCCAGATTAACCAAACTTTATTAGATCACTTTTAATTAGGTTTAACCTTTTAGACAGTCCACAATACATAATTATTAACATACAAGCCCAATGTTGGATTAAAGATCCAACAATCTCCCACTTAGGCTATATGTGTAACCTTATAATTATGCATTGCAAAATAACTGTATGAGCTCAACTTTACTGTCTTACCAAAATGTATCTATAACCAATCCGGTCCATTAATCATATCAACGTAGGATCAAAGCGGGCTTTGTTACATTTATCGTAACTCGACCCATCAATGGTCACGTACGCCAATACAACCAAGGACATGGATCATGATGTGGATGTGTAGCATGGAAACTTCATGCAATATGATCTTAACATGCCTATTTCCAATTGGTCCACTTTAAACCATAGTGAGATCAAACCATACCAAAATCAGAGTGTGAATTAAAATATAACTTTAGTTTTGTAGAGTATAACCTTAAAACTGAAAATTGTAATAAATGAAAGCATTATTGTATCATATATAGCATCTAAATTACAAACTCCTACTAAAACTGAATATCATCAACTGAAATGACACCCATACGAGCAGTGTGCTCATGAAACACTTTGGGTGGTAATCCCTTAGTAAGCGGATCCACAATCATGGAGTTTGTACCAATGTGCTTTATAGATAACTGTCCACTCTGAACTCTTTTTTTAACAACTAGGAACTTGATGTCTATATGCTTAGACTTTGTGGAGCTCCTGTTGTTATTGGAATATAGAACTGCTGACTTATTGTCACAAAATAACTTGAGTGATTTCTAGATAATGTCCACTATGCGCATCCTTGTGACAATATTTTGCAGCCATACCCCATGATTAGATGCCTCATAACATGCTATGAACTCAACTACCATGGTAGAAGAGGCTATAAGGGACTGTTTAGCACTCTTCCAGGAGACAACACCTCCAGCTAGCATATATATGTAACCCGTAGTGGATTTCATACTATCTTGGCATCCAGCAAAATCAGAGTCAGTATACCCAATGATTTCAAGCTGATCTAACCTTCGATATGTAAGCATGTAATCTTTTGTTCTCTGTAAATACCGCAAGACTGTTTGCCTGCTTTCTAATGGTATATCCCTGGATTGCTTAAATATCTTCCTAACATCCCAGTAATGTACGCAATATCTGGACGCGTACAAACTTGAGCATACATTAGACTCCCTACTACTGAAGCATAATGAATCTTCTGCATTTCCTTTTCCTCAAAATCATTCTTAGGGAACTGATTTAGACTAAACTTGTCTCCCTTAGATACATGGGTATCACCTGGTTTACAATTTTGCATTCCAAATCTCTAAAGAACCTTTTCGATATAGGTCTTTTGTGACAGTCCAAGAATACTTCAAGAGTAATCCCGATATATCTTTATACCTAACACAAAAGAGGCATCACCAAGATCTTTCATCTCAAAATTCTTAGCTAGAAATCTCTTGGTTTCATGCAATAAGCCTATATCGTTGCTTGCAAGCAAAATGTCATCAACATATAAAACCAGAAAAACATGTTTGCTCCCACAGAAATTATGGTATATGCAATCATCAACCAAATTCATCTCAAAACCGAAAGAGATGATCACTTGATGAAACTTGAAATACCATTGTCGGGATGCTCGCTTGCGCCCATAAATGGATTTCTTAAGTTTGCAAACCATATTCTTTGGGCCTCCTGACACAAAGTTTTCTGGTTGCTCCATATAAATTGTCTCATCAATGTCACCATTGAGAAACGATGTCTTTACGTCCATCTGATGCAGCTTAAGATCAAAATGTGTCACTAATGCCATTATAATCCTGAAAGAGTCTTTCAAAGAAACAGGAGAGAAAGTCTCTTTATAATCGATGCATTCTTTCTGTGTAAAGCCCTTTACGACTAGACGTGCTTTGTACCTTTCAACATCACCTTTCGAATCCCTCTTGGTCTTAAATATCCATTTGCAACCAATGGGTTTCGCACCTTTTGGCAATTGAACAAGGTCCCACACGACATTGTCCTTCATAGACTTAATCTCTTCATTCATGGAATCCACCCACTTTTGAAAGTTTGAACTTTCTATGGCTTGATGAAAGTTGATAGGATCATCTTCCAACATTCCAATGTCAACCTCATGTTTATGGAGATATACAATAAAGTCATCTGGTATTGTACTTCTCCTCTCTCTAGTGGATCTCCTTAATGACACAGGTTCTTGAGGTGTTGAAGTTTGTTCTTCTAGAACAATTTCTTGAGTGGGAAGTTCTTCGACATTGTCTTGATTTATTATGTCTTGGACAAAGGCAGGAATAAAATCTTGATCCGTGCCAATAATACCTGTGGTAATATCAACATATTCCTCTTCAAAGACAAAGTCCCTAACTGTATCCCCCCCCCCCCCCCACAAACTCAACATCCTCAAAGAACTGGGCATTGCCCGACTCAAAAATAGACTTAGTTGTGGGATAATAAAACTTGTACCCCCTGGACCTTTCAGAATATCCAACAAAATAGCAACTCACCGTTCTTGAATCCAGCTTCTTTTCATTAGGCTTATAAGGCCTTGCCTCAGCTAGACAACCCCAAATATGCAAGCGCTTTAGACTAGGCTTTTTGCCAGTCCAAAGTTCGTAAGGGGTTTTAGTAGTCGCTTTTGTTGGAACTCTATTAAGGACATATGCTGCAATCTTAATTGCTTCTCCCCAGAGTGATTCTGATAAGGTAGAATGACTAATCATACTCCTTACCATGTCCTTAAGCGTTCTGTTTTGTCTTTTAGCTACACATTCATAGTGGGCGAACCTGAAATAGTGTGCTGTGGGACGATACCACATTCTTCTAGGAATTTATCAAATGGTCCTGGACGTTGTTCACTTGAACCGTCATATCTACCATAGTATTCAACACCACGGTCAGATTTGACGTTTTTAATCCTTTTTTTGAGTTGGTTCTCAACTCCAGCCTTGTAATTTTTGAACACATTCAGTGATTGTGACTTTTCATGAATGAGATATATATAGCCATATCTAGAATAATCGTCTATGAACGTTATAAAGTATTGTTGACCATTCCAAGCAACCGTAGGGAATGGCCCACAAATATCTATATGAATAAGTTCTAAGACGTCCAAAGACCTATTGGCTTCAAATCTCCTTTTATTGGTTTGTTTTCCCTTTATACGATTAACATAAACATCAAAGTTTGTGAAATCTAATGGATCTAGAATTTCATCTGACACAAGTCTCTCTATTCTTCTTTTGGAGATATGACCTAATCTCTTGTGCCATAATGCTGCTGAACTCTCACTAGTTAATTTCCTCTTTACACCTCATGTACTTAATTGCAGGGATTCATTAAATGAAGCAACATTGTCAATTGAATAAAGATGATCAAAACTTGATAAAGAACCAGATCCAATTAATTTTGAATCATGAAACAAACTGAATTTTCCATTTCCAAGTGAACAAGAATAACCAGATTTGTCCAAAGTAGAAATAGAAATCAAATTCTGTCTAAAAGATGGTACAATAAATGTTTCATCAAGATCCAAAAAAAATCCAGTCTTTAACAATAATCTAAATTTTCCTATTGCTTCAACTTGAAATGTTTTGCCATCGCCCACATAAATGTATCTCTCAACATCATTTGGCTTCTGGCAATTTAGGCAACCCTGCATAGACACACTGATGTGAGTTGTTACACCAGAATCTATCTACCATGTGTGTCTAGGTACCGAAGTTAAATTAACCTCAGAACAAAACAAATTGAGAAGCAAACCTTTCTTAGCATGCCATATGTGATAATTGGTGCAATGCTTCTTTATATGCCCTTCAGCTTTACAAAAGAAACAACCAAAACCAGTTGGTTCATCAGATTTCTTCTGTTGTTTCTTTTGTATCATTGTACCTGCAGCTTCTTTATCCTTAGTCATTTTCGTTCCCTTGTCATTGCCTTTAGACGTAGATGCCAGGTGAGCACTTTCTGTCTTATCTTGCTTCAATCTTTCCTCTTCCTATACACAGTGTGAGATGAGCTCATTTAGAGACCACGTCTCTTTCTGACAATTGTAGCTCACCTTAAACTAGCTAAACTATGCTGGAAGAGATATTAAAACTAGATGCACCAGCAAGTCCTCTAAGAGGTCTAGCTTAAATGCTTTTAACCTTGAAGCAAGATGAGACATTTCCACAATGTACTCCCTGATATTCCTTTTGCCTGTATACCTCATTGAAATTAGCTTTGTCAAGAGTGTACCAATTTCAGCTTTTCATTCTTAACAAACCGCTTTTCAATATCTGCAAGGAACTCTTTAGTTGTGGCAATGTTTTCTGATATTGTGCCCCTGAATGCTTCTAGAATGGCCTTTTTCATGATCAGCATACACATGCAATTTGATCTCTCCCAACTTTCCATATCCCTCTTTTGATCAGAGGTACTCTCATCAGTAAGAGGTGGAGGAGAATCTTCCCTTAATGCAAGGTCGAGATCCGTGACTCCGATAACTATTAAAAGATTCTCTTGCCATGACTTGAAATTGGAGCCATTTAGCATAGGAATAGAGTTGATGTTGGCAATAATATTAGCAGAATTATTCATAGCTAAACAGAGAACAACAAACAAAAACAACACGCTCACATAAGTCCCAAAAATAATAATAATTATAAATTCAAATAAAGGTGAATCCCATCTCAAGATATCAAACACTCCATGAATATTTTATCTTTGGACAACAATATTAACTTGTAAGTGATATTATGGTGCAACAATCAAAACTGACAATAAGAACATGTCAAATAATAAATCTTCCTTTGGGCCGATTTATTATTCACATGTAAAACCAAATAATCATCATGTGTTTATTACCACAAGCATACATGTAATTCTGTTAAACATTAACCTTCCTTTGGGACGGTCAATATTCACATAGGTTACATGTAACAACCTTTTATATTTCGAAATAAATTAATTTCCACAAGAGAGGCCTCTTAGGTGACATGTTGCTTCCATTAATTCATCTCAAAATATATATACCTGGCCAATATTCAAATTTATAATTATAACCAAATTGACCTTAAAATATAATAATATTATTATTATTATTATCAAAAATCTGAATCTAGTGCCAACAAAACGTCCAATTATGTTAAACATAATCAACAATTGCACCATATTTAGAATGACATAACACTGTATCAAAAATGTGTTGATGCCGTAACATTATTCCAAATATAATGAAGCTAACAATGATGACTCAACCATATGCACACCGCCATTTACCAGACAATGAACATTCAAATTATTAATCTTTTCTTGCCCAATAACGAATTGTTTAAGAATGTTAATGGCAAGTAAAACAATATATTGAATCCACGTTATAAAGCAGCATCCATAAAAATTATCCCAAGAATAAATTGAAAGACTTAGTACATACAATCACTTGTGCCGACAAAGCAAATCAATATGTCCGAAACAGAAATTCAAGCCGAATAATCATAGATCAAAAACAATTTGAATCTTAATGATTTAACATGAAGAGTGGCTTTGATACCACTTGTTAGAGCATAATTTTTGGTGAAAACCATCACCTATAAACCTTAGATCGCATCTTCATGTCAAATCACTAAGAAACTATAAATAAAATATGCGGAAACGTACATGAATCCATAACACAAAAGTTTTCTGAAGCAGTGCGGTTGGCCTTCTAGGTCAACAAGTTTTCTTTAGAGAACCCTTTGATTTTTCTCTAAGCTCTCTCTGAATCCATAACGCAAAAGTTTTCTGAAGCCGTGTGGTTGGTCTTCTAGGTCAACAAGTTTTCTTTAGAGAACTCTTTGATTTTTCTCTAAGTTCTCTCTTTGATGATGGGATGTCAAAAAGAGAAGAAATGAAACTTTATGACCTAAGGACCATAACCACATATATATAGAGACAACAAACCCTAATGTTACCTCTACGTAATTCCAATTTTGCCCATCATAAAATTGGAAAATTACCTTGGTCTCTACACATTAAAGGCCCACACCCTATTAGATAGATCAAAACCCAGATTAATCAAACCTTATTAGATCACTTTTAATTTGGTTTAACCTTTTAGACAGTCCACAATACATAATTATTAACATACAAGCTCAATGTTGGATTAAAGATCCAACAACTAGAGCCTCACACAAGCATAAAAAGGCTTTCAATTTATGGTTGTGGTAGCACAAAATTTGTAGCTTGTCTAGGAGACTCTACTTAGTTCTTACACAACATTGTGTCCTTGAAGCTCAATGGATGTCAATGTTGCACCTCCTGCCACTTGGGCAATTGCGGTCTTTGGAAGAGCTTTCAATCTCAAATTTTGATGCAGTGGAGGAAGTGTCAGTGAAGACGCCATTCAATTCCCTCAAAACTCTGGTTATTAAAGATATGAGGCAATGACAAGAGTGCGTTATTGTAAAGAAAATGATTCGTCAAGTATGAGCTGAAATCCTTTTCAACATGTGGGTCAACTCATATGATTTTCAAATCTCTCATCAGATTGGAAGTTAAAAAATGCCCCTACCTCAAAGCTTCCAACCTTTTAGCTATGTCAAATTTCAAACGATTCGCGGTGGGAAACAAAAGCTTTCTAGTGATTTTCGAACAATTATCTTCTTTTTAACGACCACGCAACGGAGAGACTTGAAGAAATGGGTATTACTTTTAATGCTTTAGAAGATATCAAAATCAGAGAAAGTGACTTGTGGGAGTGCATCCCATTGGAGGAGTTTCCAAACTTGAAGAGCCTCTATGTGGACAAATGTGTTAACATAGAATCTCTCTCAGCGTTGGGGGAACCTCTGCACCAGCCATTAACGTTGCTTGCTTCTTTGAAGATCTTTAATTGCTGCAACTTAATTTTTTTTTCCAAAGGAGGAATACCAACAACTAATTTGACCCGTATTGAATTATATGGATGCCCCAATTTTAAGTCTCCTCCAGAGTGCATGCGTCTCCTCCTTCCCTCACTTCTAGTGTTTTATTTTCTAACGTCAAAATTTTTCAAATAGTCTTAACTTGTTTTCATGTTCATGTTTGAACCGATGTGACCTCTAAATATGAACTTGGTTTTTTATTATCTAATTTAGGATCATTGTGACTATAAATAGTTAAGAATTTCAAGTTACCGGTCTTTCTCGTGTAATCCAGCCAATTGTGTTATGTGTCTTTGCTATTGTAATAAATTGCATTGGGTTTCTATATGATTAGAAATCATGTTGGTTGACATCTTTAATTGATTGTTCTTGTTTGATTGATCACATAATCTCAGCTTGCCAAATTGGCAAAACTATTTATATCTTTTATCAAACAACAGATAGAATAAAGTTCTAAATGAGAAGAAGAGTAAGGACGAATCACAAAGTTTATAGCCAATGACAACGTATTATGTAAACAACACAAGCTTTGACTATGGTAATTGATCTGATGGATGGAATCCTAAAATCATGGTAATTGATCTAATGGATGGGATAATCTCTTTGAATAAAGTTTACAACTTATTTTTCTATATCCCAATTCTTATTTGCTTCAAGAAGCTCTTTCATAATGTCATTGTACAATAAAAAAGTGTTGTCTAATAATTAGGAAACATTTAGTAGATACAGACATGTTAGCTATTCATATTTGCATGGTGTTAAGCAAAAACTAGCATACCTAATGCCTGCAAATGGTCATTATGCAATCTTCAATTTGCAAATTAACACAGCTTATAAAACTGGCTTGTATTGGGAGCTTTAACAATCCAAATTAGTTGTACAATAAATTACTTCACTGGCTTCAATTACCATATCTCTGTTAGGCATTTCGTCGAATGACTCGGACGCATTAACCACATTCCCATTCCCTTGTACCCATCAATCATTGTATCCCAATAAAACGAATTCTTCGCTTCCACCATTAAAATGAAGTCCAAGGAGCTCACTTGCCCACATTTGGATTATATGTCTATTATTGATGTATCCATCGTGACATTATGCCTATCATTCCAAGCAATTGTGAAGACTCTGGCTATTGAAACGAAATCAGCGCTACCAGAAAGAAGCTTATGAAAGTAATGTGGTTAGGTTCGCAACTTGGAGATGCATTCAATTGAACCGAGAAGCAGTTTTGTTATTGATTTTTCGATTGCCAACTGTTTGCTAAAATGCCTTTATAGTATCCCTTGAATAAAAGTTTTTTTTGGTAACGAGGGAACCTAGTCAGCCCACTCTTCGAACGGCCCAACTGGTAAACCCCTGGAGGAGCTAGCCCTGACCCGGTCTAGTGAACCCCCGCTCATTCTAGGCTTATCGAACAGAGTCACACGCAGGCCTCAAGGCCCGAAGGTGGGGCGTTGTCCAAGCAGCGGCCCCGAGAGCATCACATCGCTCGAACTTGCGCCTTCCCTTGCCACACTCGTGCGTCTACCACCCGTTCCACCTGCCCCCGGTCCCTTGAATAAAAGTTGAAATTTAAAATTCCATCAAAATATTTGCATAATCGAACAATTCTCCATTATGTTTGATTGTTTGTTTAATGTAGTAGAGATGGAGACATTATTGCTATTTTCAATTGAATTGTTTGGTTTGGAAATGCTCCACTGAAAGAAGCAGGTGAAAGTTCATCCTCTCACCACCATGAACTTTATCTGTGAATTAAACAATGGTGGAATCAGAGAGATTCATCAAAAGACAATACTCCCCTGAAGATGTGAAGATGCCGCTAAAGACGAAATCCATTATAACCTTCCCAACGATCTGTCTCAGTCTCGTGCCAAGCAAGAAGAAAGCAAAGGTAACGGTGAGTCGGTGATGAAATTTTTTCCACTGTCGCTTTTGTTTTTTTTTTTGAAGTTCAGGGTTTAGGATCGCTTTTGTTAAAATCACGCTTTAGGTGTAATTTTTTAGTAAATTTTATTGAAATTTAGTGTAAGCAAGATTAGAGCTTTTTTTTGGGAAAATAATTTTGGAGTCCCTGAGATTTTCCCTAATTAACAGGTCGGTCCTTGTGTTTTTTTGCTAAAGCAAATTTGTCCTTCACATGTAATTTTGACTGACAGAGTTAATAGAAGTGGATGTTTACGAAACTATCCTCCCTTAAATTCGAAAACCACAGCCAATCCAAACATTTTTTCTCTCTCTATCTCTCGACACTCAACTCCTCTCTTTGCTTCCCTCTCTAAAACCCAGAACAAATTTCATCAACTCTCAAACTCTCCTTCAAAAACCCACTTTTAAAACCCGATCGACCCTCGACGTTCTCCCTCTGGCAGAGGTTAAGCTGGCCTTATTGTTGATCTCTCGCTCTTCCTCTCCCTTCATCGCCTCTGATCAACCTTCTCCCTCTGTCGAGCTCTCCTTGTGTCACCACCATCGCCGTAAATCTCCTCTGTTTTGGAAAGCGTGGTTGGGAGAGATTTCTTGCATAGTGGATCTGGTATTCCAATGAAATATTAGAATTTATTTGTATTCTTTTGCTTTTTAGTTTTAAATGTTAGGTTTCCTTGTGTGAAATGTTGAGATTAGGCTTCGGGTGGTGGATTCGGTTTCAGGTGGGTGGTGGAAGTGGTTATGGCTTGGGTGATGGATTCGGGTTTGGGTGGTGGAAGTGGTTCTGGATTAGGTGTGATTTCAGTGGTGGTTCCAGTGGTGAATGATGGTTTTAGCGGTCTCGGGTTAGGTGGGTTACGAGGTCGCATATCTGGGTTTGATTTCAGATGACGTCATGTAAGTGACAACCTGAAGACACGTCGCAGTGCGAAGATAGAAGATCTGTGACACTTGGTTGTTGAGGTTGACGCAAAACGACGACGTTTTGAGAGAGAGAAGTGAGGAGGAGAAGCGATGACGGAGAAGAGCGTTGTAGTGCGACAATGGGGTTGAACGGTGTGGTGTTAGATGGAGAAAGCAAGTGAATTTTTTATTTATGGGTTATTTTTCTGGGTTTTGTGGTTTAAAGAAGTTCAAGATGTAGTCTCGATTCTTGATTCTTGATTTAGAGGGTTTTGTGGTTTAAAAAAGGTTTGAGAGTTGCTCGTTGTTGCAAGGAAAAAAAAGAGGAGTTACTACGAGGGTGAAAAAACTGAAGATGCAGTCTCGATTCTTGATTAAGAGGGTTCTGATACAATATGGTAGAGTTTTATTTCTTGTTTTTGCCTTTGAACATGTTTATAGTATTATACAACTGAATGAAATTATGAACAAACAATTTCACTAATCTAACCTATGAAGAGGTAGTGTTTTTTTTTTTTATTTCTGAATGAAATTATGAACAAACAATTCCACCATTCTTTGTTTTTTGAGATTTCATTTATGGGTTTTGGTTTATTCCTAATTTTGATTTATGGGTTTTCTCTTTTTCATGATTGTTTTGTTTGTCATGAAAATATGTTATGCTAAACTTTTTTCTTGATTCTTTGATGAATCTGTGTTGTTTTTTTTAAGAATCTGTGTTATTGCAAGAGTGGGGAAGTGTAGAAGAAAGGGAAAAGAAACGAAAATTAGTAGGGGCAATTTTGTCTTTAAAATTTTATTTAAAATGAACAATGTGACATGTCATCAATTTACTAACTGATCAATAACGGACCACTAATATAAGGACTTAAATGCATCACGGTTTTAAACCTTAAGGATGTGTTTGTAATATTTTAAAAATACGAGGACCGAAATGCTAATTAGGGCAAACCTCAGCAACTTCAAAATTATTTTCCCTTTTTTTTGTTAATAAGTAAAAAAAATTATTGCCAAAAGATGTGTATACAACCAAAACAACAAAAGATCCACCTTTATCCCAACCTCCCGTACACAAACTTACAAAATAAGAGCAAGCACTGACTCTCAGAACAAAATTAACTCCAAACCTCTAGTCTACCTGTGTCTGTACAATTTGGCAGAAATTTGTAACATATGTTAAAGCAAATATTTCACAGAACTCTATCAGTATATGGGCATGTTTCTTGAAAAAGGCAAGCATTTCGTTCTTTTCAAATGCTATACATAGTGATTGCTAAAGCCACTCTCCTAATTTGAGAAAACCTACTCTTAGAGCAAGCTTTTTGAGCGAACCAATCGATTTCCCCTTCCCAAACCAAAGCCCCCCCTCTAGATTTTACATCTTTGCAGAATTTGCCTCAAATAGCCATGGAGAATTTGCAATCAAAAAATAGATGGTGTATTGTTTCTGCAGCTTTTGGACAAAGAACACATATATCATCCACACATACGCCATTTCAGTAACCTACTCTTTGTCAACAGGTGTCTCTTTATAGCCAACCATAAGATAAAAGCATATTTAGGAATATGGTTTGATCCCCATACTAACCTCCACCAGGCAACCTTCGGAGATCTGAGCCAAAGATGATCCCAAACCGAAGAGATTGAATACTTGTCATTCCTAGTTAATTTCCATGAATAGTGTCGCGCCTGTTTTAATTTATGGTTTGTATTTTAACCAAATTCCAAGCATCCTTTACATGAGGGTCCATAAGGTGTGGGAGACTCCATCTTCCTCTACATTAAACATCCTTAACCCTAACAGTTCTAGCAATTTGAACACTTCCTGCAACAATTTCTAGAATAAATCTAGAATAGCTTTACCATCCACCCAAGAATCAAACCAAAAGGAAAATGTTATACCATCTCCAAGGTTATAACAAAATAATTCCTTAAACAAGCTGTGAAGTACCCCTAAAAACTCATCATTTTCAGCCTATTTTGGCTCACCCAAATAGCCCATAGACTCTCTTTACTTGTTAACAACACCCATGTATTTTTTCCACCACTGCATAATTCCAGGATACCAAATCTTTAATGCCCAAACCCCCTCTTTTTTTACCAAACAAACCTCCCTCCAAGCAACTAAATTCTTTTTGTGCACATCTCCCTTTCCAGTCCATAAAAAATTCTTGCAATACCTGTCTAATTCATTCAAAACTAAAGCAGGTAGTACAAACACTGAATAAAGATACACATGTACACTTCTTAATATTGAGTTCATCAGTTGTACTCGGCCCCCATAGGAAAGGTTCCTCACTGACCAGCATGAAATTTTTTCTAGAAATTTCTATAACAGCGCTAAACAATGCAATATTTTAAGACTAGTAGACACCAGTGGAACCCCAAGGTAGGTAACAGGAAATTGACCCTCCTGCAGCTAAAGAAGCTCTAGGATTTTCTTCTTCTCTTCCTCTTCCACACAACTAAAAAAGGGTAAAATGTTGGTATCATTAACCTGTAAACCTGAAACTTCTAAGAAATGTTGTAAAACATTTACCACTTCATTAATTGCATCTACCTTGCCGCTACAAAACAAAAATAAGTCATCAGCAAAGATCAAGTGGCTTAGTTTCATACCATGACATCCCGGGTGGTACTCAAAAGTAGGTGGAAGTCTCGCCGCGAAAAACCTCGAGAGATACTCCATAACCAACACAAATAGCAAGGGCCAAATAGGATCACCTTGTCTAAGCCCTTTCTTCCCTTCAAAGAAACCTTCAAGGTTGCCATTTATCATGACCGAATACATAGGAGTTCTAATACAAGTCATGACCCAATTTATGAACTTCTGAGGGAAGTTCAATTTTATAAGGCATTCCTCTAGAAAATCTCAAGCAACTGAGTCATAGGCTTTCCTGAGGTCAACCTTTAGAGCACATTTAGGGTTACCCTTACAATTGTGATACCCCCTAACATGCTCATGTGCAAGCAGAACAATATCAACTATTCTCCTACCCTTCACAAAAGTTGACTGGTTTAAAGAAACTAGAGAGTTCATGATTTGTCCCAGACCAACCGTAAGTATCTTTGAAATGATTTTGTAAAAAATTGTGCAGCAAGAAATGGGTCTATAGTCTAACAAACCTGAAGGATTCGATTTTTTTTTTGGAATAACCACCAAGGTTGTCACATTTATTTGCTTCAACAGTTTACCAGTAAGGAAGAAATCTTGAACTGCTTTTGTGACTTCCGCTCCAATTACATCCCAAGATTTCTTAAAAAAGTCGGCATTGTACCCATCAACCCCAAGGGCTTTGTTACTATTAATGGACCACAAGGTAGATTTTATCTCCTCCGCGGTAACCGGTTCACATAATAAATGCCTTTGTGCCTCAGACACAACTCTTCCCGCCCAGAACATCTCATAATTCGTAACTCCTCATCTCCTATTATCTCCTCCTAACAACCCATTATAATAATCAACCATTGCTTTCACAATCTGGTTCTTGTCTTATAATACCACTCAACTATCATCCTGGAGAGTAACAATTCGATTCCTTGTAGCACGAGTCTTGAACGTGCAATGGAAAAACTTCGTGCTCAAGTCCCCTAAATTCAACCAATCCACTCTAGATTTTTGCCTATAAAAACTTCAAAAAAGGGAAATATTTTCAAACAATTAGAGCATATTTTCAAACAATGAAACTGAACCCAGAGGTTCATTAATCTGATTTTTTTGTCTTTTTTAATGTTAATTTAATAGGACACACTGAATGACAATGGTGAAGTGGGAACAAAGTGCAAAGTTTGTGAAGTTTGGTCGCCCACATTTATTTAGGAATGTTGAATAAATTATTTTCTAAATGTTGCAATCAATTTTTCCTTCCTACTGGAATCAACTTTCCTTACCGGTAAAATTAGTTAAGATGTTTCTACTAAAGTTGGTAGTCTGATCCATCCTGCGCGGGTATCTGAGCTGCATCAGTTGTCAAAATAGCTCACACCTGTTAATGCAAAGTTGATATCCAGAGTTAAGAAAAAGCATTCAGTCGGTTCAGTCGAAAACAGGATGAAGAGGCCATAGCCT
Organism: Flueggea neowawraea; assembly: GCA_948243855.1. Taxonomy (NCBI): domain Eukaryota; kingdom Viridiplantae; phylum Streptophyta; class Magnoliopsida; order Malpighiales; family Phyllanthaceae; genus Flueggea; species Flueggea neowawraea. The sequence goes on from CAODLS010261379.1 coordinate 22,134, forward strand.
CAAAGGATAGGTGTAATTTTTGTCTGCAATAGGAGGGAATTGGCGGCCATAAGTTTCATAGTGTGTTGATTTTGTATATTTGGTAAAGAGCTTTGAAAAAGAGAGGAGGTGGGGTGGTGCCGTGGTGGTGACTAGTTACGCAACATAACCGTGGAATAAAGCACCAATATGGGCGAAATCAAAGAGAATTTTATTAATGAGCAACTAATGCGGCAGAACCCATAATTAGCCCCTAACTATTACCCAACATCTCTTTAGTCCACTAATTTTTTTTCACTTATCAGTCCATTAAACTTTTTAAAACAGTATAAATAACCCCTTTAACATAACACCGTTAAATTTACCATACAGGTCAGCAATTTCCGTTATAGCTTAATGACATGGATGTAGACATGGTCATTATTGAACCGGATTGCCTGTTCGAATTGGAGCAGAAACCGGACAAACCAGAACCGAAACTGACAGGATTGTCCCCAATGCGGTCCGGTTCTGATTCAGTGTTTAGAAAACCGGCAGTTCCACGGGCCCAAACCCGGTCAAATGGGTTCAACGGTCCTTTTAATTTTTTTTTTCTTTTTTTTAGTATTTTTCACTATAAATACTACCATTCTCCCTCCCAAATTTCTAACATCAATTCCCTATCATTCTATTCTCTCTCAAAATTCTCTCACTCTATTTAATCTCAAAATTCTCACTTTTTTTACTATATTATTCTTAGAAATACAAAAAATTAATTATTGTTACTATGTTTATTATTATAATATTTTTTCATTATATTATTTTTTTAATATTGTTATATTTTTGCATTATCAAACATACTTTTTTAAAATTGAATTTTTGTTGAACATTTTTAATATTTAGTAAAAAAAAATGGCAAGTGAAGATAGAACTTTTGAAAATGTTGAGATGAATGCATATTTTCAAACTCAAGAGAGTGAAACTCAATCGCTTCCCACGCAAGAGGAAGGTGCCAAAATATCGAATTCTGACATTTTCAAGGTTCATTTCAAGAAGACGCCAAAATGAGATGGTACTTTTGATGTTTCTTGTAATTATTGTAATCAGGTTTATAAATTCAAGTATGGAGGTGGATATGGTACTTTCACCCGCAATTTGCAAAAAAAAACCCACTCAAGGTTGGATTGACGCACGATCAAACTCAAATTATCGGGTTTGCTTCTTCTTCTTCTAACTCTCCTCAATTATTTCATTATAATGAAGCTAATTGTAAATCTGGATTAGCTGAAATGGTAGTCATCATTGGTCTTTTAGTTTTGGTGAAAAATTAGGTTTTACTCGATTTTGTAAAAAAATTGTTAATCCTAGTTTTAAGTCAATTCCTAGAAATACTATAAAAATAAATTTATTAAAGTTGTATAAAAAAATCAAAAATTGATTTGATAAAATATTTTCAAATTAATGGCATTCATGTTTCTATATGTAGTGATATTTGGAGTGATCATTGGCAAACTCATTCATACATAGGTATAACTTGTCATTGAGTTGATGAATATGATTTTACAAAAAAAAAGAATTATTGCATATCGTTGTTTTGATGATAGTCATAGTACTCAAAATATTTGTAGAATAATTCACACTATTTTAGAAGAATATAGATTAGTTAATAGAATTTTTTTGATTTTCTTTAATAATACATCGGCTAATAATGAGGTTAATTGCATACACGGTTATTGAACTACCAAGAAATGTTCAGTAAAGACATTAAAGTGATTTTTTGTTCAAAAATGTCACTGAACTGATTGTTTTAGTTCAACAAAGTCACTCAAACCGTATGACTCAGCTTTGACTGTCACCTGTGTATGCAATCGTGTCACGTCAATCCATGTGTGTAGACACTTGTCCACTAATGACACGTGACAAGACATAAATTTAAAAAAAAATTGAACATGACACAATTGTATTAGTGGGCTGGGATAGTTTCTTCATTAATAAACAAAAATTTAACGCTTTATTAGTGGACTGAGACAATTATTTTTTGAATTTCTGCCTTGTCACGTGTCATTAGTGCTTTTTCAATTTCTGATGTGGCACGGTTGCATGCGCAGGTAGTGGTGAAAGCTAAGTTATGCAGTCTGAGTGTCTTTGTTGAACAAAAAAAATCAGTTCAATGACCTTTTTGAACAAAAAATCACTTAAGTGACTTTACTGAACATTTCTTGGTAGTTTAGTCACCGTATAAGCATTTAACCCCTAATAATGCTTTTATTACTGAATTGAAAATCATTTATCAACCAAATTTTGGGGAGAAGATTTTTTTCATGTTAGATGTGCATGTCTTGTTTTAAATTTACGTGTTCAAGATGGTATTAGAGCACTTAACACTTTTTTAGAATCAATTAGAAATGTTATTTCTTATATTTGGGTATACCCTCGAGTTACAAAAGTATGGTTACATTTTTGCGCCAACAATGGTAAAACCTCAAAATATTTTTCAAAAGATATTTATATTCGTTGGAATTCGACTTTTAAATTACTTAATATAATTAAGCCCAAACCCATTTTTTATTTTTTTTTTATTTTTAAAATTTGTAAAAATTAAGTACTTGTATTCCATATTTGCTTTAATTATTTGTTGATTAAATTAAGTTCAAGTCCATTTTTATTTTTTATTTTTTACATTTGTACAAATTAATTACTTGTATTACATATTTGTTTTAATTATTTTTTAATGAACTTATTACTTATATTTCTTCAATTTTTATTAGTGTTTTTTATTTAAAATATGGTAAAAATATCTATATTCATAATTATATTTAACAATTACAAAACGAAACTACACCGAACTGATCGGGGCCAAAATTGAGTACGACATTTTTAAAAAATAAAAAATCTAGTTCGAACCGAACCTAACCAGAATCGGCAACCGAACCAGTCCAAACCATTGACTAAACCGCCAAAAATCCGGTTCATAAACTGAAACCAGCGGTTCTGGAACCGTGGCCATGTCTACATAGATGCCAACAATACCAAAACATGACCGAACATATTTAATCCCCTGAACTTTCATCTAACATCCTTCCAACCTCTAAACTTCATATTTCACCCATCCACTCAATGAAGTCTTTAAAACCCATGTTATTAACCCCTTCTAATTAGTTAGTTCAAACTCTCATCAACACAATCATGCTTTAAAGAAAGAAAAACATAAATGAGCTGTTTAATTTCATTCATTCCCAATTCATAATCTTTCAACATTACAAGCATTCATTGGCAAGTCCAAAATGGAGCATAAACTACAGGAAAATTAAAGGAAAAAATCATTTTGGTCTCAAATTTCTTCACAGACCAAGCAATGTCTCTCATTGTGGTGTGACATAAGGGTTGTTTTCAAAGTTGGTCTGTCACACATTGAGCAGGTTCTGGCACGGTTCTGGCCTCTGAGCTATGGTTCCATGATAATGGAAGTATTTGATCTTGCTCTCTGTCTTGTGCGTTGTTTTTACCGGCGAGGTTCTGAGACATGTGCACTCCTGTTCCGCATATATTTCAAGGTTGGACTGCATATGTTCGGTGCCTCCTAATACCCCTTTTGACATCTCTGTATACGAGCTTCTCAAACCCCCATTTCCTGCAAAATGGTATCGCAGAAACAAGACAGATTAGTAAGAAACTGACAATTTCAGAATCTACATAAAGATTCTATTTTACTACAAATCGAGTTCAGAATCTACAACAAAATTCGGCTGTAATCTCAAAATGGATTCAAATAAAAATACTTGATTAAATTCTAGAATCGATACGACCATTCCAGGACCTAGATTTCATCATTCACCAACTTAAGCATCTAACAAATCACAGCATCAGCTTCCTAGAAATGAAAACTGACACAAAAAAACACAAACCAAAACTTTATGCTTATGCCTCCCTGTTAAGAGTTTCCTTAAAAAGACAACCTAATACACCAAAACACCACAACTCAAATTTCATCATTCACCAACTAATTAACCCCAACAAAACACGAAAACACATCGTCAAGAAACCAAAAAACTTACAAATGAACCAAACCCAACAAGGCAAAACAGCGAGTTAATTTCACCGATAGCACGTGAACTTTATAAAATGCTACAATATAATACCTAAACTATGTTTTTTCACTCACGGTACCTGAACTTCCCAACTTTTCACTGACCATGCCTAGCCATAGTTGACTCAGCAAACACAGTCCACATGGCGCCTCCTTTCACGTGACACATTATCTTCTCTCCATAACATCCCACCATTCCCGCCAAAACACACTTTTTATTATCATCCATTTATGAATAACGCCAAATCCAGAGTATCACTTTACTTTGAAGTGGTCAAACCCTGAAACTATGAACAAGAAAATACCTGCTCCAATTTTTCCCTTCAACCTAAGTTCACTCCATGAAATGTCCAAATCTTCTTCTTCAGGATGAAGTTCACTACTAGATTTACTTCTGCTTGACTCGCGCACTTCCATAAAGGCAGATGATTTGGATTTGCGAGAAAGGAAATATGATGCATATCCCTATAGCCACTTGGTGGGATAGGACTTGATGCAACAGAACCTTTAACCAACAGCTTTGAGATGATAATATCCAGATCCTTAATTTGGTTGTTGCTTGAAGCATACACAAATATGTTGTGCTTACTTGGAACTATTTTTTTCATCTTGATCAGTAATACTAGCTATGAAAAACGAATGTAACAACTTTTAGAACATCAGTGAAAGAGCAACAACCCATTGATAACTCTGCAAAAATTGAACACATGCGAAAACATAAATTGTATTTTGGCAAGATTATTGCACTCTCATTCATAGGCCATCAACACGAGCAAGGAAGACAATATTCAGCATTATGATTTTTTTTGCCAAGATATACGAAATTTGCATAGAGTTGATTAACATAGAAAACTTTAGCCTATTTTTCATTTGGAGAAAATTTGCATTTCAACCAAAGCCGCATAGATGAATTGACAGCTAACAGCGCAGGCTTCTGCAGATACAAGCTGCCTAACATAAGAGAATGAGGTGCTCCTTATTTCAAGTGACTACAACAAACAAATTGTTGATCTTGATCAGCATAGTGCAACAAAATATGAAGGTAGGAAGGAAGAAATTACCTGAAGCAGCCCAATCAAATGCAAGATCAAGCGACTCAAAATCAAGGAAATAGACTTTGGCCAAAGATCTGAAGTCCTCTTCAGTTTGAATAGATTTGAGCTTCGGTTGGTATAATGGTGAAGAAACTAAAATTGACGATGCACAATTAAGGGAGGAATCAGGATTGCTTAATGGCCCAGGCTTCCCGAACAAATAAACCCAATATTCCCTGAAAATTGAAAATCAATTCAACTGTCTAACTGTCAACAGAAAGTACAGAAATGAGAAATCTATCCTTTTGTAACACATTCCATCATTACTGAATTACATATTGGAGCATTCATTACCTGTATTACAAATGGCTTGCTTTTTATCTATGCTAATCTTAATATTCTTCGCCAAATTTGATATATTGACATCCAATAAAATACATAAGTTGAATTTAAATTACCTCTCATTATTAATTCGTACAATGCATTCATTACCAAGCGTCTGCAAACAATATTAGCGAGTTGAACAGCAGCAACCTCAGTATTGATCCATGAAGCGGAGAGACTACCAACCATATTCTGAAGTTCCTTGAGGGCCGGATTCTTCGCTCGGTCAATCAAACCGACCTTGATTCACGAACCGGCCCGAGGATCAACCGCTCTCAGTGCATCCAACAGCGGAAGATACCCAATGTCTTGTTGATCAGTACTCAACGACCACGCGTACGGGTCCACTCCCTGAATCAAATAGAAACCACCAGGTACTCTATCATGATAAGATAAACAACCATTGACCTGACACCAAAAATGTTAACAAACTAATAAATTAATTGCAATTACTAATTACTAACCAGAATCAATTAGTAAAAATTAACGTACCCAAAACCGATTCGAAACGGACTCGGCGGAGGCAGAGAAGTGGTGAGGTTGAGGGTGAGGGTCGAGGTCCAAGAAATCGGAGTCGGTAGCGAGAGTGGCTTGAGAGGAGAGGCGTAAAGCGAGAGCGAGCTGAAGCAGGTAGCTCTCTTCGGTTTGTTGCGCCCAGCTCTTGAACGACGTCGTGGCGGCCATGGTTTCAACTACGTGGACTGTGTTTTCCATGTGGACTATGTTTGAAAGGAAGCCATGTGGACTGTGTTTGCTGAGTCAACTACGGTTGGCTGGGTATGCTGAGTGAAAAGTTGGGAAGTTCAGGTGTTGTGACAGAAAAAAATATAGTTTAGGTATCATATCGTATGATATTATAAAATTGAGGTATTGTAGGCGAAATTAACTCATAAAACAGCTAAAGAACTTGTAAGAACATTATAAAGAACATACCTTTATGTTAAGAAATGAGAAAACTAGTAAAACCCAGAATTACTTTGCTCTGGCCTTTTAAAAGCTCTCTTTGCTTTTAAAGCCCGAATTTCTCTTTATGACAAACATCCACAGAAACAACAAGCTATTTCATCCACAGAAAGAGTCATTTCAAATTGCAGTAGTAGCGATGAAGACAAAGAGCGATGGGACAAAGAGAGCGTCGACGGATTGAGAGAGGAAGACAGAGAGGGAGAGAGAGAGAGAGAGAGATATTTAGGGCTAGGGCAGATTGGGAAAGTGAGAGTGATGGAGTGGGATTGTCTGATGAGTTGGCTTGAGAGAGAGTTGACGTGTACAATAATTGTCTACGTGGCACGAACAAAAATTTGAATACTCTCGTTTAACGTTCTGTTCATAACACGTGCTGGAAGGCATTCTTTTAGTGGGTTATTTACACAGTTTAAAAAGTTTTGTGGGCTGATAGATAAAAAAAAGTTTGATGGGTTAAAGAGATGTCAGGTAATAGTTTAGGGGCTAAATATGGGTTTTGCCCAACTAATACCTTCCAAGATGTGGGGTTTTTTTTTTGACGAAGTACAATCTCGATCCAATATGCTTAATCCTCTGTGCCGCTCGAATTCATGTCTTTACAAAGTGGTTGGGATCCTTTTACCACAAAGGCAATTACAACGTGACTTTCAAGTCGTGTTTTAAATGTATTATTTATATGAAGCAAATCCTAAACAACAAGAAACATAAAGTAGATAGGATGAGTAAGAAAGAGAGTGGTTTGGATGAGTGGTTTATGTTAGATTTTGATAACACTTCATTGTTTGGTTTGCTTTGAGGACATTGTTTGAGTGGCTTTGGCAGTATGGGTCCTTTGGGTGGCTGGTTCGAATATGGTTTGGTTGATAAGATTTTGGTTGAGGATTTTGTAGTACGGGTGAGTGAATGGTTTGGGTTTGGTTGTTTAAATGGCTGATTAGGTTATTTTATTGCTACATCAGACAAATTTAAGCTCTTCACACGCCTTATTCGTTTGGAAGACTGATGCCATGTCAGTGCCTCTATCACATCAATAATCAATTAACCTTTCACTCATTATACTATCTCTAAGAGCATCACCAACAGTTTTTTCAAAATAAAGAGTCAAATATATATTATTTTATTCTTATTTGTGTGTTAGATTTTCTTGAAATTTGTGTATTGGAGAGAGAAAATATTAGAAAGTGAATATTTTATTGGTAAAGTAAATGAATAATATTAAAAAGTGAATAATAATTCTTTAAATTTGAGGATAAACTATAAATTTATTAAAATTATTAGTTATTTTATTAGTAAAATATTAAAAAAATGAGTTTGATTGTAGTCAAAATAGAGTTGGATTCAAAATTCAAGATAAATAGTAAAATAAAGTATTATATTTTGATGAAGGAATTTGAGTAGTCTCCTAGAGATGCTTTAATCCATAACTTCTCATTATACACTACTATAAGACTCACAATCACTTTACTAATCATTTAATTTATTGGGAAATTAGCCTCACTGTCCACTTTTTATATTATGATTTCAATACTATTAGAGAGGTGATTATAATTGCAAAAATAAAACATTTCAAATTATAGTTTCATTTATGTCAACTATTTATACCTTTTTTTGTCATTTTCTCTATCCTTTCCCATCTCTCTCGTCTTTCTAGATCCTCACCTTCTCCCTTTTCTCCTTTCTCTCTATGTCTCCCTATCTGCTTCTCCCTCCTCTTCTCACCTGGTCTCTTTCTCCGCCCCTGTTTGTTCTCCGACTCCCTCTCTTCCTTTTCTCTCCACCTCACTCCGCCGCTTCAGTTCATGTCGCCTTCTCATCCCCTAGCCTTCTTCTCATCGCCTAGCGTTCTTTGTGTTGCCTTCTGTTTTGATGATAATGATGATTGCAAAACATCCATGAAAAATGTGCTAAGTTGCAAACTTGCTGAACTATGGATACAAAGCGACTTGTACATGATACAAGTCACTTTGATCACATTCAAGAAATTATAGGTTAACACAATGTGCATTGTACACGATACAAGTCACTTTAACGAGAACACAATATGTGTTGTACATGATACAAGTCACTTTAATGGGAACACAATGTATGTTGTACACGATACAAGTCACTTTAACAGGACTTATTCAGGAAACAGAAGGATTCCAAATCATACAAAACGACTTGCATATGATACAAGTCGCATTATAACCTTCTGGATTGATTGCACAAGTATACAAGTCACGTTGCAAAGAGTACAAGTCACGTTATATGATGATCAAATGAGGAAAAGGCTAAGACGCTCCTCGGGATTTGAATTTGAATATTCTCTAACACGCTGACGTGGATTAAAGGTGAAATCTTGAGTATAATCGACAACGCACGTTGCATGAGGTACAAGTCGCGTTGAGAATTCATTAGGTAAATTGTGCATATTCTGGAACGAAGAACAACGCACGTTGAACAAGCCACAAGTCACAATGATACCTGATCAATGTACGTCGTACATGATACAAAGCACACAACACCTGATACAATGTACGTTGTACATGATACAAAGTACATTGTATCTGATGTCAGCATTGTACAACATTTGGAATTATTCCACAACGGCTATATTCTTGATTTCAACGTTTCCAAACTCCAAGAAAGCTATAAATAGGCACCTCCAACATCAGAAGAAAGAGAGAATCAGAGAGAAACCTTAGGCTAACTTTGCTATTTTTATTTCTCATTATTTCTCTCATTCTCATTTAATACACACTCTTGCTATTATTCTTGGGTTGGGTTGAGCATATAATTTGTGTTTTGAAAACACAATTTGTAACAATCAAAGTATTTGATTGTTACAAATTGTGTTTCCAAAGTATTTGATTAAGGGTTGTATAGGTCTTCTTGTTGAGCCTTAGAAAAACAAGTGTGGTTACTAGTAAGCCTTAGAAAACTAGAGGTGAATGGTTTCCTAGTTGAACTTGCAAAAACTAGAGGTTTGGTTTTCTTGTTAGGCCCATAAAACAGGGTATAACGGTTTGTTTGTTGAGTCCGCAAAAACAAGTGGTGTAAACGGGTTTCCCTCCACCCCGAAAATGAGGAGATAGTGGATTGAAATTCTTGAGTGAATCTCAAGGAGGAGACGTAGGTCAAGGAGGATCAGACCACTAAAAATTGAGGCTTTGTTTTCTCTCTCCTTAGTCTATTTACTTTCCTTTATATTTATGAATTGGTGGTTTTATTATTTCCGCATTCAAGTTTGATTTTACTTGTTTTAAGCTTTGTTATTTGGTTTAATTTGCAAAAGTTTTCAACAAAGTTTTTAACTTGCTAAAAATTCAATTCACCCTCATATTGGATTGTCATTTCTTATTGGGACCAGAACTTTCAATTGGTATCAGAGCTTGTGCTCTTCATATTTCTTTTGGCTTAACATCCAAAGAGTTAAAGATTTCAAAAATGGCATTTTTGATAGCATTTATAGATATGAAGGGTTGTCTATTAATCGTGCTCCTTTCTTTGATGGCATTGATTACATATATTGGAAAACAAGAATGAGAGTGTTCTTACAATCAGAAAGTGTGGAGATATGGAATGTTATTGAGGAAGGTCCATTTGTGTCAACCAAGCTTGTTGATGGAAGAAGTGTGAAGAATCCAAAAGAAGAGTGGAATGTAAATGACAAAAGGCTTACATCTTACAACCACAAAGCTATGCATATTCTCTACTGTTTTTTGAGCAAATCTTAGTTCAACAAGATTCAACAATGCTCTAATGCTCAAGAAATTTGGCAAACTTTGGAGGTTGCTTATGAGGGAACAAGTCAAGTCAAGGAGAACAAAATATCTCTTTTTGTTCACAAATATGAGTTGTTTAAGATGGAAGAAGATGAATCTATTCAAGAAATATTTGATCGCTTCAATGACATCCTCAATGGCCTCAAATCTCTTGGAAAATCATACACAAATTCTGAAATTGTAAGGAAAATTTTAAGGGCTTTGCAAAAAACATGGGCTTCCAAGAAAGATGCAATTTTAGAAGTCAAAGATTTGAATTCATTGTCTTTGGAGGAGTTAATTGGTTATTTTCTCACTCATGAAATAAGTATGAAAGAAGATGATGAAAAGAAAGGCAAGAAGAAGAGGAGGACATATTTGGGCATTGCATTAAAGGCATCAAAGTACCTTGAAAGCTCAAGCTCAAGTGAGGATGATAATGAAGAGAATGATTCTGATGTGGAATATCTTGCAAAGAAATTCTACAAAATTTTCAACAAGAAAAGAGGTGCAAAGGAGGCGAATAAGAAGAAAAGCAAACTCATTTGCTATGAGTGTAATGAACAGGGTCATGCTAGATCGGGTTTCCCTCATTTGAAGACGTTGGATCATGGGTGATCAACATTAAAGATCCTTTATGTGTTTTGATGATGAACAAAATGATATTGTCAAAGCCTCACTCGAGTAAGATACCTATTCACTCGAGTAACATTTATGCCTAGTTTATTTCACTTGAGTAAGCCAAGTCATCACTCAAGTAATGCACGAAGAACAAATGAATAGGATATGAGCTAAAGCTACTCACTCGAGTAACAAGAAAAGTGTCACTCGAGTAATCCATGTGATATATCACTCGAGTAAGTAGGAAGCGTCACTGGAGTAAGGCAGAGTTCAAGGTGTCACTCGAGTAACAAGAAGTGTCACTCGAGTAATCAATGCATCAGATCACTCGAGTAAGCTAAAGGTGTCACTTAAGTAAATCATCAGCCCAGAAAGCTGCAACGGACATAAATGCATTCTAACGGTCATATTCTCACCACCAACGTTCATATTGATTGGAATGGCTATAAATACATCAAGAAAGGGCAGAAAAACATGGATGATCATATGGATTTAAGTCTCAAACGTTTTCATCATTCCCCTCACTTCAAAACACCAAATTCAAGCTAGAGAGAAGATCAAGAGTATCAATCAAATACATGTACTCCTAGCATAGAGCTTTCATTTTTTGTAAACATTTTGTAAACACTTTGAGAGTGGGAGAGGTTTGTTGTGAACCTAGAGAAAACAACATTGTGAGGCTTTAGAGGTATGAGCCGGAATCAACCATGTCTAGGCTTTAGAGGTGTGAGCCGCAATCAACCTTGTTAGCTTTAGAGGTGTGAGCCGCAATCGACCTTGTTGACTTTAGAGGTATGAGCCACAATCAATTTTATTGGCTTTATAGATGTGAGTCGTAATCAATCTTGGTGTAAGGCTTTATTGGATTGAGCCGGAATTAATCATCGAGATAGTGAAAATCCTAAGTGAGACTTAGGTAGTGGACGTAGGCATGGTTGGTCGAACCACTATAAATTCTTGGTGTTGTTTTCTCTCTCACTTCAACTCACTTTCGCTCTCCAAACTCAACTAAGACATCCCCGAGAAAATTCTCCAACAAAAGAAGCATAGCAAAAGAAGAAAAAAGAGATTCCTTGATGATGATTCAAGCTCCAGCAGTGATAATGAAGTTGGAGGAGTATGCTTGACTGCAATCAAAGCCAAAGAGAAAATCAAAAATGTGGTATCATTTCCCTAAACTCAAATATTTTTTAATTGTGCATTGCATTACATGTTTTTCAACTGATATCTCTTGATGCATACACTGATTTTGTGTTTTTCAAAGGGAGAGATATATATTTTTATTGTTGTGCACGTTTTGAAACAAAAAAGGGGGAGTTTTCTTTCCAAAATCATTTATTTGATAAAATACATCTACGTAAGGGGAGTTTAAATTGTGCATTTGATTATTTGGGAGAGAAATGTTTTTAACATTTTTGATGATACAAAAAGGGGGAGAAATGTACATGAATTTATGCGTTGTACACGATACAAGTCACTTTAACGGGACTCATTCAGGAAATAGAAGGATTCCAAATCATACAAAGCGACTTACACATGATACAAGTTGTGTTATAACCTTCTAGATTGATTGCACAAGTATACAAGTCACGTTGCAAGGAGTACAAGTCACATTATATGATGATCAGATGAGGACAAAGCCAAGATGCTCTTCGGGATTTGAATTTGAATATTCTCTGACATGCTGGCATGGATTAAAGATGCAATCTTTAGTATAATCAACAACGCACGTTGCATGAGGTACAAGTCGCGTTGAGAATTCATTAGGTAAATTGTGCATATTCTGGAACGAAGAACAACGCACTTTAAACAAGCCATAAGTCACATTGATACCTGATCAATGTACGTTGCACATGATACAAAGCACACAACACCTGATACAATGTACGTTGTACATGATACAAAGTACAATGTATCTGATGTCAACATTGTACAACATTTGGAATTATTCCACAACGACTATATTCTTGATTACAACGTTTCCAAACTCGAAGAAAGCTATAAATAGGCATCTTCAACATCATAAGAAAGAGAGAATTAGAGAGAAACCTTGGGCTAACTTTGCTATCTTTATTTCTCATTATTTCTCTCATTCTCATTTAATACCCACTCTTGCTATTTTCATTTGCTATTATTCTTGGGTTAGGTTGAGCATATAATCTATGTTTTGGAAACACAATTTGTAACAATCAAAGTATTTGATTGAGGGTTGTATAGGTTTTCTTGTTGAGCTATAGAAAAACAAGTGTGGTTGCTAATGAGCTTTAGAAAATTATAGGTGAATGGTTTCCTAGTTGAGCCGCAAAAACTAGAGGTTCGATTTTCTTGTTTGGTCCATAAAACAAGGTGTAACAGTTTACTTGTTGAGCCCGCAAAAACAAGTGGTGTAAATGGTTTCCCTCCACCCGAAAGTGATGAGATAGTGGATTGAAATTCTTGAGTAGATCTCAAGGAGTAGACGTAGGTCAAGGAGGACCGAACCACTACAAATTGAGGCTTTGTTTTCTCCCTCCTTAATCTATTTACTTTCCTTTATATTTATGAATTAGTGGTTTTATTGCTTCCGCATTTAAGTTTGATTTTAGTTGTTTTAAGCTTTGTTATTTGGTTTAATTTGCAAAAGTTTTCAACAAAGTTTTTAACTTGCTAAAAATCTAATTCACCCCCTCCTCCTCTTGGATTGTCATGTCTTATTGGGACAAGAACTTTCACTTTGCGTCCTGTTTGCCTTCTTGTCGCCCATCCGTCTTCGCGTCATGCCCTTGTTGAGATTGGACGTGGAGCATTTGAGTTTTGTAAAGGTTTTGGAAGTGGTGGATAGGTTAAGGTTAGGGTTTATAGATCTGAAAGTGAGAATGAATTTATTGGAGAGGAAGAGGTTGGGTATCAGTGGATTTGTTGGGAGAGAGGCGGAGTTGGTGGTGGTTTGGATGGTGATTGACATGGTCGCGCCATTGAGGAGGAGGAAGAAGATGGAGAACTGCAATTTTTTAAAAATTACATTAATAATCGCTGTAAATTTGTAAAAATATAGCATAAGTCCCTAGATAATTTGTTTCATAAGTTTAAAAAGTTCTAAATAATTTGAATTTGAATGAAAACCAATTGAAGTAATTTTTGCTCATTTTGTACCATTGACCAAATAAATTTAAAAATATTTATGAGACGTACTCATTTTATACTCACTTTTGTTGTAAACATTTGTTGGTGATGTATTTGTTTTGTACTCATTTTTTTAGTGGTCAAAGTGATCAGTTAGTACTCATTTTTGTATGCATTAATTCGTTATACTTGGTTTGTTCTCGTATTGTACTCGCTTTGTTCCCGTTTAGTACTCGTTTGCACTTGTTTATACTCAGTTTATTTTCGTTTTGTACTCATTTACACTCGTTTATATTTGGTTTATTTTCGTTGTGTACTCGTTTTCATATATGAAATAATGAGAACATTTTGTTCTCGTATTATACTCATTTTTTTATCTAAAAAAATGAGACTAGTTTATTCTCATTTGTATTCATTTTTATATCTAGACTAATAAGTTGTTCTCGTTTTGTGTTCATTTTCATATCTGAAAAAATAAGAACAATTTGTTCTTGTTTTTGTACTCATTTTGCAGTGTGGTCAGACTTTATGGTACATGGTCAACTTTCTGATGCGTAGTTAACATGCAGTCAAACTTCTTACTCGCGGTCAAAAGATAGTCAAAAAGTCAAAATTAGGCATTTTTGAAACTGTATTGAAGTGATGGCCATTTATGTAGACATTTTAAATACCCTTGCATATTACAAATTTAAATTGCTTTTTAGAATTTTTTTATAATTGTCCCTTATTTATTTATAATATATAAATAGTAACAAATATATTTATTTTACATAAATATTTTTTTGAGTTAATATTTGAAATAAATATTTCAAATAAATTAAATTTTTAAAAATAATATTTTTTAAAAATAAAATAAATGATAGACTGATAAATATTTAAATCAAAAAATATATATTTATCAATGAAAAAAGATTTGAAATTAATCAATAAAAAATAAATTATACATAATAGAAAATTATATAAATAACCTAAAATTAACATTAAAAAAATAGACTATGCAACTTAAAAAATTACATTATTGTAAAAATACACTAATTTTCAAGCCTTCCCAAAATAAAATTGAATCGTTAAATAAGAAAAGAAAAAAGAGACATTATAATATTGCACAGTAATAAAAAAATATTAAAAAAAACTTTGAAAACAGGTAAGGTCCATTTGTTCGTGGACTCGTGCGTTTTTGAAGCGGATCATGCAATGATGCGCAATTGGACGCGCGGTCGATGCAGACACAGATGCTCTTTATATTGAAACCGCGTTGGTACATAGTATTCCGCTGGAGTCAATCAACATCTTTTTTTTTTTTTAACATATAGAGTCAATCAACTTCACTTCTGGGTCTTTATTTAGAAACAATATATAATTGTTCTCCACTTTCACCCACTTTTTCTATTTCACTTTCCTCTTTTCCAATTTGATTTCTTTGATTTCAGGAGGTAAAAAAATATAAATATATATATATAACAAATGGAAAATTTAGAATATTCTATAGATGAATTTATTTATTTATTTGAACGTGGAACAAGTCAATGAATTTATAGTTTCATATACAATCTTGTATTTAACTATTAAATTATAATTTTTTTTGATAAGTTAAAAAATAAAATTTTGATTTAAATTTTTTTCTTAACTTTCAAGACTTTAGGCAGTAAATTAAAAGTCCCAACAAAAAAATGAAGTGGCGACCTTAATTATCAAGTCTACCTTTCAATTATTTGTCCTTCAACTACCTTCCTTCCCACTTGAATCAACTTTCCTTACCCTACCAACCAAAATCGATGAACTCACTATTCTTCTTTGTTGCTATTCTGATCTAAGGAAACCCTTTTCAGTTTTCATTTCTTGCTTGGCCTTCACCTGAAAAACAACAACCCAAATGGAGTTCTTGATGATGCAGAGGACAGGCAAATTAGTTCTCCAACTGTTAAAAATTGGCACGTTAGACTCAGAGATGCTGTTTATGATGCCGATTATCTGTTGGATAGAATTAATTTTGAAGTCATCAGAGTGAAGATTGAAGCTGAAAAAACAGCTACTGCGAGTTCAGAAGGTTTAAATTCATCCAAAGACCTGCAGAAAGAATGGAAGAGGTTGTTCGGAGACTCAAACGTTTAGTCAAACAAATTGGTGCACTTAGTCTGAAAGAGAGTACCAGAAAATATGCATTATCGGAGAGAGAGACAACAACTTCTTTAGTCGACGAATCCGACGTTTTTGGCAGGGATGCCGACAGGAAGGCTATACTCAATTTTCTGCAAGAAGATGGTGTGGAAGGGAATGCCATTGGAGTGATTCCCATAGTCGGTGTTAGGGAAAACTGGTGATTGAAGAATACGGAATAAAACAAAGAGCAATCACACAAGAACACACGATTTACATGGTTCAATTAATAACTGATCTACGACCACGGGCAGAGCACAAATATTCTATCATTCAGAGTTATAACTGGCCAAAAGGCACAAGATTATTCTCAAGCCACCTATTTATAGTATACAACGAAACTCTAGCCAAAATACACTACCCAAAATCTTAAAACACGTATTAGAACCCTTCCTAAGTAGGAAAATACGTCCAGAATAGTTTACACGGGCAAACCGGGTAAAACACAGACAAATCCTTCAAGACACAGACACGAGAACTCAACCGTGTGTCGAGCAATTTATTATACGATCTAGGACACGACCGTGTCTCAAGACGTGTCCTATAATGTCTCACCAGAACACCTCCGTTTTGTATCTGATTCGTCCCATTTCGACTTTGGTTCATCAACTATCAATCATGGCTTCAATCTTGACCAAGAAAATCGACTTCAACATTAACAATTCTCCACCTTGAAGTGAATTTTCTTCCTTATACAACTCATCCATAGAATTACTCATCTGTCACACCAACTCGAAGGGCCTTAAGTCCTACAACAACGAACCAAGTCAAATCCGGATTTGCCTTCACTAGCGCTAACTTTCCATCCACTCCTAACAACACACCACCTCGCATCTTTTCATTTGTCCTCCAATGATGGCCTTTTATCATCAACAACACAATTATCATGCCTTGGTACACTTGTTGTTAGCCCTCGTGAATCAATCTAATCGATCTTTGCCTATTCTAGAGTCTCGATCACAAACTCCACCCGTTTTCCTGCAGAACTCACAATAGTCCTTAAATCATTAGCAACTATCGAACTTCCAATCAAGGTGTAAATGCAATTTCGCAATTTACCCTTCATTATAATCAAAGATCCATTGCACACCCGAATTCCTCAACCTCTTCCCGAGAAACTATAACCATGCTTCGACAAAGCACCAATATAAATCAAGTTCCTTCGCAACCAGGGACATACCAAGCATCAAGTTTTCTAACCTTCCTGTCATGCATCTTGATCTTTAAAGAACCACTGCCTTCAACACTCAACTTCTCACCATTATCCAATTTAACATTGTCTTCCATTCTTTAAAAGAATCAAACAGTTTCCTGGAAAAAGTCATGTGATAAGCTGCACCATTGTTAATAATCCAACTATCTTCAGATCTACATGCAGAAACAATCAACACTTCACTACTCTCCCCCTCATCAGAATTATCCTGAAACTCCACAGAATTATTTTGAACAACTGTTGCACTTGATTTCCCACTGTTTCTCCTATGTGGACAATTCTTTTTCACGTGTCCAAACTCCTTACAGTGATAACACATCAAACCATGATTCTTACCCATTTCCTTGCCCCTACTACGGTTAATCCGAACTCCACTCTGTCTCCACCCAAACTAAAAGTTAACCTCTTCAATTCTTTAGACAACAGAGCATCATTCATATCATTAACAGAGATTTCATCTCTATCATACATGATAGTATCAACAAAACTCTCAAATGACTCAGGCAATGAATGCAACAGAAACATAGTTTGATCCTCATCATCAATGTCAACACCAATACCTTTCAAATCTAATACAATCCTATTAAATTTATCAAGATGTTTATTTACCTGCATGCCTTCTGACATCCTCAAGGTATGCAGCCGCCTTTTTTGATAAAGCTTGTTAGACAGAAATCTCTTTTGATACCTACTTTCCAGCTTCTTCCACAAGCCTGCTGCAGTAGTTTCATCAGCCACCTCCCTCAAGACTTCATCCGCCAGACTCAATAGAATTGCATTATGCGCTCTCTTCATAGCCTCAGTTTTCTGCGTCGCTGTCAGTTTTATCGGTAATTTCTCTTCACCTTCAATTGCCTCCTCACACTTCTGCTGAACTAGAATTGCCTTAATCGTCAGCTTCCATAGCGTGAAATCATTCGAACCATTGAATTTCTCAATATCAAATTTATACGAAGATATCTTCTTTCTGCAGAACGAACCCAAAGTTTATGAACAAACTTCTGTGGCTCTGATACCACTTGTCAGGGGAAACCAGTGATTGAAGAATGCAGAATAAAACAAAGAGCAATCACACAAGAATACAATATTTATGTGGTTCAATCAATAACCGATCTACGTCCACGGGCAGAGCACAAGTATTCTATTATTTAGAGTTACAATTGGCCAAAATGCACCAAGATTATTCTCAATCCACCTATTTATAGTATGCAATGAAAATCTAACCAAAATACACCACCCAAAACCATAAAACACGTATTAGAACCCTGCCTAAGTAGGAAAATACGTCCAGAATATGTTACACCGGCAAACCGGGTAAGACATGGACAAATCCTTCAAGACACGAACACGAGAACTCAACGGTGTGTCGAGCAATTTATTACATGGTCTAGGACATGACCGTGTCTAAGGTCGTGTCCTGTACTGTCTCGCAAGAATACCTCCGTTTTGTATTCAATTCGTCCCATTTCGACTTTGGTTCATCAACTATCAATCATGACTTCAATCTTCACCAAGAAAATCGACTTCAACATTAACAGTGGGAATGGGTGGAATAGGTAAAACCACACTTGCTCATCTTGTTTACAATCACAATAAAGCACAGGAGTTTGAATCCAGAAAGTGGGTATGTGTTTTCGTTAATTACGACGGTTTCAGGATAAATAAGGAACTTCTCAAGCAAGTCAATAATTCGATGAAATGTGATGACTTGGATTTGGAATAGATTGACCTAGATCTAAAGAAGAGTTTGAAGGACAAAAAGAACTTGCTTGTTTTGGATGACATATGGGATGATGGTTATGATAATTGGGATAGATTAAAAGCACCTTTGAAGTCAGGGGCACGCGGGAGCAAGATTATCATCACAACACGCAATCAAAATATAGCATCAAATATGGGAACTGTTGCAAGTGGTCCTTGGGAATTGCGTGAATTTGATGCTCATAGTTGCTGGCAATTATTTGCAAAACATGTGTTTAAAGGTGGAAAAGGGGATCAAAGATTAGAATCAATTGGGAAGGAGATTGTAAGGAAGTGCAAAGGCTTATCTTTGGCAACAAAAATGTTGGGAGATCTCTTGCGAGGCGAACATAAAGTGTCAAAGTGGGAGGTAATTCTGGAGAGAGATCTGTGGGAATTGTGAGATAACAAGGTTCTTCTAGGTCTGATGCTAGGTTATTAGTATCTTCTGTCACACTTGAAGCAAAATTTTTCTTATTGTGCTATATTTCCTAAGGATTATAAGATGAGCAAAGAAGAAATCATTCAATTGTGGATGGAAGAAGGCTTTCTAGTACAACCTATAAGAGGGAAGAAGATGGAAGAATTTGGTGAAGAATGTTTTGATGAGCTTGAGTCAAGATCTTTTCTCCAAGAATCATTTGATGAATGGGTTGGTTCATGTTTTTGCATGCATGACCTCATTAATGATTTAGCTCAACACATTTCTAGAGAATTTATAGTTAGAATGGAGGAAGACAGGTCCAACAAAATTGGTAACAAAACTCGCCATTTCTCATCTACAGCATCAAAATTAAATAGCACACAAGTACTTCAGAACATCTCTGAAGGCCATGCGTTGTGCACCTTCTTGTGTTTGCCTTTGTATTGGAGATTTATGTGATTCTGATTTTTTTCCTATTTGATAAGTTGCTATATTTGGCAGGAATATGTCAGAGCTAATTTAGTGTAATTGTGATTGTGTTTTGCTTCTCTTGTAACTCTGTATAAACGTGTATAATGTATCTATAAAATTCACGATAATTCTGTGAATACAATTTCTTCACAGCTTCATTTTCTTCTTGGTATCAAAGCGTGGATTTGATCTGTTGCTCTCTATTCATTCTTCAACATGGCTGATAACAAGATTAGTGAGACTATTATTGCTCGAGATGGGGTTGCAGCTCTACCAAGTAACTTTACTAAAGTTGAAGCCAACACATCTCATAAATTGTGCTCAATATTATTGAATGAATTCAATTAATTACCTTGGTCAAGGGTTGTCACTATTGCTCTGGGTGGAAGTTCCAATTTGGGTTCATTAATGGAAAAGAGAAGGTTTCACCTAGTGATTTGCCAGAATATGAGGTGTGGTTGTCCAAAGATCAACTTGTCATGTCATGGATTCTAAATTCTATGGAGCGTAACCTAGCTGAAATTTTTAGTTATTCCGAGTCGTCTCTAGAGTTATGGGAATCCGTTCGGGACATGTACGGGAATCAAAACAACTCAGCTTGGATTTTTCAGATCCAGCAGGAAATTGCTGCTTTACGACAAGATGGGAGATTGTTTGTGAGTCTACTTGATAATTTTAAGAGCTTATGGAGTGAATTGGAGGTATACAGACCTCACACTATTGATCAAGTTACTTTAAAGAAACGAGTAGAAGAAGATAGAGTTTTCCATGTTCTAGCTAGTCTTGGACCTGAATTTGAGGATCTTCGGTGTCTTATTCTGATGAGTCCAGAGCTACCCTCTCTGAAGAGTATTTTTGCAACCATTCAACATGAAGAAGTGCATAAGAAGGTGATGACTCGTGAACTTGTTGCCAATTCTTCGGATACTCATGCCTACCTTGCTCATAAATCCTCTGAAGGTAAATCCTTCAAAGGCAAGAGACTGGAACTTAAGTGTGAGCATTGCAAATCAACTGGGCATACTATAGATCGATGCTGGACACTTCATCCTGAATTGAAACCGAAGTTCACCAAGGAAAAAATAGGAGGTACACATACGACAAAATCTTTTTCCTCTAATCTTATGGCACTGCTGAAGGATTTTGTAGCCTATTTGCAAGAGAAACATGGTCAAGAACCTGTTAATGAAGTCTCTGGGCAGGATTCAGATAGACCATCAGCTCTCTTAGCAAAGTTTGTCGGATTCCTTGCTGATGCTAATACTGAAAATAACCAAGGTATCATTGTTGCTTTTACAATTGCATTAGAGATGAGTAATTTACATGATTTATGGATTGTTGATTTCAGTGCCTCAAATCATATGACCAATAAATTAACCAATCTAAATAATTATGGTCCTAGTTCTTCCTTTGTTTCTGTGGCAGTGGTAAAAACATTCATATTAAGGGTAAGGAAAAGACAAAACTTGTTTCTAAAACCATAGAATTTGAAGTTCTCTATGTACCATCTTTTCCCGTTCAATTGCTCTCTGTACAATAATTAATTTCCACTCTTAATTGTGCTGTCTTGTTCACATCTGGCAAAGTTATATTCTAGGACCGTATAACCAAGAGGATGGTTGGTGAGGGTTTTCAATTACATGGGCTTTATTATTTTGTCTCTGATGATCGAGTTTGCACGAGTTTGCAAGCCTCTTTCTCATATACAAATAAACACTCCGTGTGGCATCAGTGTCTAGGCCATCTGTCAGAGTCTATTTTTTGCAAATTTAATCCTTGTCGTCCAAAAGGAACTTATGATTGTGATACTTGTCATTTTTCTAAGTCGGCTAGACTTCCTTTTAATTTGTCCTTGTCAAAATCAACCGAGTCATTTGAACTTGTTCAGTCGGATGTATGGGGACCATTTTCCTTGTCTATTGATTGGTTTAAATATTTTGTGACATTCATTGACGATTTTTCAAAGGTCACTTGGGTATATTTGTTGAAATCAAATAGTGAAGTTTTTGAATGTTTTAAGGATTTCCATAGATTGGTTAACACTCAAATTTCGAATCATATTAAGATCCTTAGATCTGATAATGACACAGAATATGCTTCTCATAACATGAAAAATTACTTAATCTCAAATGACATAGTTCATCAGACTAGTTGTGTCAACACACCCCAGCAAAACAGAGTAGCATAATGTAAAAATCGTGATCTTTTAGAGAAAACAAAAGCTATAATGATGCAAATGAATGTTCCAAAATTTTTTTGGTCTTATGGAGTCCTTGTTGCTACTTATCTGATCAATCGCTTACCCAGTCGAGTACTAGATTTTCAGTGTCCTCTTAAAGTTTTGCAGGGAAAGAAACCAGAATTGTCCCACATGAAGGTTTTTTGATGCACTTGTTTTGTGCATTTGTCAGAAACTCAACGACAAGATAAACTGGATCCAAGAGTTGTGAAATGCATATTCTTGGGTTTTTCTCAAACCAAGAAGGGGTACAAATGTTATGATACTGCAGCTAAGAAGCTCTATGTGTCCAGAGATGTTTGTAGAAAGCGGTCCTTTATTTAAAGATCTTTTGGATTAGCTCCTGGGATTTCAGGTCGTTTTACTCTCTTTCAAACAGTAGACTTTTCAACCATTTTTGCTCGTGCTAGTGTCCCCAGAAATTCTTGGATTTCTTGCAATATGAGATTTAATGTCATAACTCTTATTTGTATTTTACTTCTTATTGGTGCTGTTGGGGGAGATACTATCTGAATTGCTTCCATTGCTAAATGTTGGGTCAAGTCTTGAACCACACCCCATAGTCACAACAGACTGTAATACAAGACTTGAGCATTCAACTGAAGCTTCTATTGAGAACTCCACTAATTCGGCTATTCAAGAAACTATTCAGAAAATTGGTTCAAACTCATATATGTCTACATTTGAACCTTTAGTCGCTCCTCGACGCAATCCTTCACGGGATCGTTAACCACCAGCAAGATATCGAGATTATGTTGCATCTGCAGTAAGGTATCATCCTGACAAATTCTTGAAATATCACAGGTTGTCTCAGCCACATTCAACTTTTCTTACAACAATTTTGAATGTTCATGAGCCCAAGAATTTTCAAGAAGCAAACACAAAAGCCATTTGGAGGCAATCTATGAATCAGGAGCTGAGAGCTCTTGAAGAAACAAATACCTGGAAAGTTGTTTCACTTCCATCAGGAAAACATGTGATTGGATGTCATTGGATGTATAAATTCAAATTTAATCCAGATGACTCAATAGAATGTCCTAAATCTCGTGTGGTAGCTTAAGGTTTTACGCAATAATTTGGTGTGGATTATAAGGAGACATTTACTCCGGTTGCAAAAATGACCACGGTTAGAGTTTTAATGTCAGTTGCTGCCAATTATGGGTGGTCCTTATTGCAAATGGACGTTAAAAATTCCTTTTTACACGGTGATCTTGAAGAGGAGATGTACATGAGAATTTCTCCTGGACACCCTCAATATGGCAATCCAAACTTGTTGTGTAAACTCAACAAGTCAATTTATGGACTGAAACAAAGTCCTTATGCTTGGCATGCTAAACTGAGTTCTGTGCTTGAAGATCTTGGTTTTTCAAATATTTCAGCTGATTCTTCATTGTATGTACGGCTTGGTCCAGTAGACAAGTTGATGGTGTTGATTTATGTTGATGATCTTATTATAACAGGTAGCAATCCTGATATTGTCGCGCAATTAAAGAGGAATCTTCAAGACAAATTCCCAGTTAAGGATCTAGGTCCTTTGAAATAATTCCTCAGTATTGAAGTGGCGACTTCTCGCAAAGGATTATTTCTAAATCAGCGCAAATACATCATGGATTTGCTTCGTGAATCTGATATGCTTTACTCCAAACCTAAAAAAACTCCTCTTGACAGTAAGCTGGAGATGGACAAACTAGGAAATCCTCTTGAGTCTCCAAGTTGTTATCAAAAACTTGTGGGAAAACTTATTTATTTGACTATTACAAGACCTTATATTTCTTTTGTTGTTATTCTTGTTAGGCAACATATGCATGCCCCTACAGTTGATCATTTGTGTATGGTAAAAAGAATTTTGCGCTACTTGAAGGGAACTATGGGTCGAGGAATTGTGATGGCAAGAAATGGGCACACATATATAATTGGATACTCTGATTCAGATTGGGCGGGTAACGTACTGGATCGTCGTTCTACAACAGGTTATTGTATGCTTGTTGGTGGAAATTTGGTGTCTTGGAAGAGTAAAAAACAACATGTTGTTTCCCGTTCGAGCCTGAGGCGGAATATCGCGCTATGGCCTCGGCATCGTGTGAAATGGTTTGGCTTAAAAACTTACTTGCAGACCTTGGGTGTTCATGTTGCAGTCCAATGGAGTTGTTTTGTGACAATCAAGCAGCTATGCATATAGCAGCTAATCCGGTTTTTCATGAAAGAACGAAACATATCGAAGTTGACTGTCACTTTATTCGTCAACAAGTTCAGTCCAAGATTATTCAAACTCGTTATGTGAGATCAAACGACCAACTTGCAGATGCTTTCACCAAGGTTCTACCTTCAGCTCATTTCAATCGTCTGAATTGCAAGCTTGGCTCCTTTGATCCTCTGGCGCCAGCTTGAAGGGGAGTATTAGAGATTTATGCGATTCTAATTTGTTTCCTATTTGAGAAGCTGCTATATTTGGCAGGAATATATCAGAGCTGATTTAGTGTAATTGTGATTGTGTTTTGATTCTCTTGCAACTCTATATAAACATGTACCATGTATCTATAAAATTCACAATAGTTCTGTGAATATAATTTCTTCACAGCTTCATTTTCTTCTCTTTGCCTTCAATTTATAGGCTACTTGAAGGAATCGCTGGTGAGCGGCTACTAAATCAAATTATTCACTTGTTGTGTTTGCGGGCTTTATCTTTGTGTGATTTTAATACCATTGTGAAATTGCCCAATCAAATAGGCGACTTGAAGCTTCTTCGATTCCTCAATCTTGCAAGAACAAGTGTGAAAAGGCTACCCGACTCTGTGTGCACTTTGTACAATTTGCAGACTTTAATCTTGTATGAATGCTATTGGCTTGTTAAGTTACCGAAGAATATTGGGAGTTTGATCAACTTGCATTGTCTTGATATTAGAAAAACCTGGCATTTGAAAGAGATGCCGCTGGGAATGAGAAAATTAAAAGAACTCCGAACATTGGGTAAATTCATTGTGGGAAGACAAATTGGGTCTGACATAAATGAGTTGGGAAAGCTTCATCTCCTACAAGGAGAACTTTCTATTGGCGGCCTTCGAAATGTTGTGGATACTACGAAGAATATTTTGAAAAACAAAAAAGCATCTTGAGGATTTGGAATTGGTATGGAGCGGTGAAACTGAAGACTCCGTGCATGAAAGAAAATTGCTTGAGAGACTAGAGCCTTATACAAGCATAAAGAGGCTTTCCATTTGTGGTTACAAGGGCACAAAATTTGCAGATTGGGTGGGAGATTCTTCTTATTCCAACATCGTATCTTTGAAGCTTGATGGGTCTAGATACTGTACCTCCTTACCACCATTTGAGCAGCTGTCGCCTGTGGAACACCTTTCGATCTCAAAATGTGATGCAGTAGTCGAAATGTCAATGAAGACGCCATTATGTTCCCTTAAGACTTTGTTTATTAAAAGTATGAGGCAGTGGGAGGAGTGGATTTTTTGTGAAGGAAATGATTCATTCGTGGGTCGCTGACTATCTGGGATTGCCAGAGCTGAAATCCATTACAACGTGTGGACGAACCCATGAGATTTTCAAATCTCTTCACACATTGGAAGTTATAGACTGCCCCAACCTCAAGACTTCCAATCTTATAGCTATTTCAAATTTCAGCAATATTCCGGACCCTTCATATTCTTCGAATTCCAGCAAAATTCCCGCATATTATTCAAATTCCAGAGACCTAGATTTGTCTTTCAAAGATTCAAAAGTGATCTTGAACCTGCTGCCTTCTGCAACCTATGGTCTCTCAATTCACAACCCCAAACAGGAGAATTTTGAAGAAATGGGCATTCCTTTCGATGCTTTAGAAGATGTTGAAATCACAGAAAGTGAGTTATGTGAGTGCATCCCGTTGAAGGAGTTTGCCAAGTTGAAGAGTCTTCATGTGGAAGACTGTAATAAGCTAAAATCACTCTCAGCATCTGAGGAATCTCTCCACCATCCATTCATGTGCAACAGCTTGATATATTTTCCCAAAGGATGAATAGCAGCACCCAATTTGACCCATCTTGAGTTATTTCGATGCTCAAATTTGAAGTCTCTTCCAGAGGGCATGCATGTCCTCTTTCCCTCACTCCTGCATCTAGTGATTTATCATTGTCACAAGATTGAGTCATTCCCAGAAGGAGGTTTACCTGCCAACTTACAATCACTTCAAATCGGAGGATGCTATAAACTGGGGTTGCAAACACTTCCTGCTCTTTCACGTCTAAGTCTTTCTGATTATCAAAGAGATGATTTGGATTCTTTTCCAGAGGAAACATTGCTTCCCTCCACCCTTATCTCTTTAGAAATGACTGATTTTTCCAATCTGAAAGTAATAAACTACGAGGGAATTCAACACCTCACCTCTCTTGCCCAGTTGAAATCAAATTGTGCCTTGAACTCCAATGCTTCCAAAAGAAGCCCTGCCTTCCTCCCTTTCTGTTCTGAAAATAAGGAAATGTCCGGAGCTTGAATTATTCCCAGAAGAAGGTTTGCCTATTAATTTACAATCACTTGATATCGGAGGATGCAATAAACTCATAGGTGGACGGTTGCAATGGGGTTTGCAAAGGCTTAATGCTCTTTCACGTCTAAGTCTTTTCGATTATAACGGAGATGATTTGGATTCTTTTCCAAATCTGGTATTTAATTAAGACATTGAGTTATTTTATAGCATCAATTTCTTCCTTCTTTTAGTTTTTTATTTTTCTAACATCCGAAAGTTTTCCAATAGTCCTAACCTCTATTTAATGTTCATTCTGGAATTCAGATAATCACACCAATTATCGCTACTTGGCTCAACATTTCTACAGCAGCCAAAATTATACTTGGTTAGACTCAACAGCTTCCTTCTTATGTTAATTATTGAGAATATTCATTGGCTAATACAAGAGTTATTTTTCACGAGCTGCATACATTAGTAGTAAAATGATTCCTTATAGTTTCTGGTGGATTATGCATGAAACAGAGTTAGAAGAATCCATATTTTTTGTTGTTTGCCACGTGAAATTCCTCGCAGCATTCTCATGCAGATTTTAAAACTCAATTCTCACATGCTTGAGGCTGTTTTAATTATGTAATTGATCTGATTTGTTTTCTCTTGATTCAGGTACACACTGAGAGGATATGGATTATGTTGAACTTTCAATGCTAATTAGTGGAATTATTATTGCTGATGGGTTTCAACAATTATTACTAATGATTCAAGCGTTCAAGATTGATGCTATGTCTGCTTGGGAATGGGCAGTATGTTCAAGCTGGTGCTTCTGCAACTCATGCATATGGTTCAGTTTTTTTTTTTTTTATCGAACATATGGTTCAGTTGGTAACACTAATTGAAACGGCTAAACATCTCTAGTCATTTATTATTTATCATATCTGATGTAATCCAGCCTTTTTTTTTTCTGCCCAGAAATGTAATCCAGCAAATTGTGCTGTGTTTTGCTGCTGAAATTTGTAAATAAATTCAGTCTATTGGTTTTTGAATAATTTATGTTATGTACTCCTACTTTGATTAAAAATCTTGTATGCTGAAATTTTAGTCAGTTGCTGTTTGATCTCAGTCTCAACTTGCCAAATTATCAAAACTATCTTATCAATTCTCATTCTGATGGGAACAACAGATGAATTCTGTGCTAATGAGAAACCAACTCATCCTAAATGTATATGTAGCATAAGTATATATATCTTAGCCATGAATACCTGAATACAGAGTGTGGAATCATCCTGATCATTAACAAAGTGATAAGAAGAGACAAATGACTAACCACAATTTTATAACGCTGAATTTGACGGCTTCAAGTTAATGAAAAGGAAAATGACCTAATAAGAACTGACAATATATGATAACAACACTAAACAATGATCTTTGAACTATACAGTTTAGTTCTAATTATTAACAGCTATCTCATTAAAGCTTCCTTCTGACACTCCCTGCTGAAGAAATTCCACGCTAACAATGCCGCACCAACCGCAGGCTCTACCTAATATAACAACAAAAATAGCACATCATTAGATACATCAGCACAAAACAAAAATACAAACGGTTTATTTGGCAATTTTCTGCTGTGCAGTTCATTGCAAATAAATAAATAAATAAGAGCTTTCTAAATTGCTAGTACCCAAGACCTAACCCCATGCTACAACAGTGACTATTTTTCTGCAAAAATCATGACACAACTTATTCAGTAACTCAATCACCAAACTAAGCCTAAGAGCAATTATTACAAAGCTTCAGTGGGCAATGCATTTAGGATACTAACTGCAACTAATCGATTTTTCATATCCTGGTTGTATTCAATAAGTGCTGACTAACTCAATGACACCCAAAGAACTCAATTCTAAATCTGTCGTGTTAAAAGAGAGAAATATGATTACCTTTGGCCGGATAGGAAGCACTCCAGGATAATCTCTGCTAATAAAATCTACAACCTCTTTTCCTATATCCCACTTCTTATTTGCAACAAGAACACCACCCACCATCACAAGTGGAAATGACTTTCTTCCATCTGCATTGACATCCACACTATTAACCCAAGATAGTCAAAGAAAATTATGTCCAACTCATCTGACGAATAAGTGACATAGCCAATATGCTAACCTATCAAATTAACACGGCCATAATTGCAATTTCAACCTATACATGATTTTAATTCAGAATTGTACAACAAATTACTCAACTAGCTTGTAGTGCATAATGATAGGCAGATCAATGTTCTTCTTGCAAGAACACAAACTCTGCATGGAAATGACCAGAACCCCACAAAGCTTCTTTATATCCCTATCTGTAATAGTTTCAATTAAAACTGTACTAGATTTTCAATTTAAGGTTTGAAAAGCGCACCTTCACCACTCAAACGAAGTCTTTCAACAACAGCTTTGACACTTAAAGCTAACTCTTCAACTGCATTTTGTAATATTCTGTTTGTCACTTCATCGCCTGCCTCAGCACAAGACACAACAACTGGCACAAGAGCTGCAACGCGAGCCCAAGATGGATCTGCATAGGTCCACCTAAATTCAACAAAAACAAGCTCAATATTTTTTCAATAACTTACAAGTCTCAACCAACAATGTTACACGTTCTTAAACAGTTTACACAATCAATCAACAAACAATCTTTAAACAGTATACACAATCAATCAACAAACAATCTTTCAGTCATCAATGATATGATGAGAATTTAGTACAATTTTACTTAAGTGATATTGTATAATTATACATAATTTGTGTGATCTGGTCCACTCTGAACAGAAATGATTCTTGGAGAACAAATAGATTCCTATGGAGTTGGGCATGATTGTGCTACTTTCACCAAAATAATCACTGCAAATAAGATTAAAAAAGATTGTCCGACTATAAATTTTATGAAACGATTGATTATCTGAATCATAAAGGACCATATATTCAAAGAAAGAAATGGAATCAGTTTTCATTACAGATTGTTCTAATGCAGCTCTACTTCAACCAACTAAAAAGGATGAAAGAATTAAATTTTGGAATGTGTACCCAATAACTTCATCTGAACAAGAAAGGTCAAGAATCTTCAAAATACTAGATGTAAGAATCGTTTGAGGACCACGTCCATCATGAGCCCTTATTACTGCTGTTAATGCCTGTGCAGCTATTCCATATCCACTACAATTAAACAAAGCATCTGTTATAAATGACAAATAAAATCTATAAAAAAATAGAAAACTTGCTAGTTAGATATCAATATAACCTTTGGCTTATAACTACCCATATTTTGAAGATCAAAAAAATTACTTAATCCCTTGCACCGAAGATATAACATTTAACAGTAACAATTTTCAGAAAATAGAACTACTACTTCTATAACAACAAAATTAGATAAACTATGTAATTCGGTGATTAATTTGCCAATAAGTTACATGAAGCTTGTCTTCCATAAACGAAAGGTTGACAAATTCAGCAAATCTGTCCCAAGAAAGAGATATTAATCTTATGATGGACATAACACTATTGGAAACTCATCCATATGTTGTGTAAAGAATTATGGCATGCGATGACTTTTTTGATCTTTTCCACGTGCCAAATGTAATATCTAAGACAATTAACCCAGGAGCAAAAACGAAAGAAGAATGACCAAGGACAAAGCACAGAATATAAAGTGCGCACCTTCCCCAGTCCCCTAAGATGGGTCCTGCACCTGCAGATCGAGCTTCTCTGCCATCTTCTGTGAAACCATAAGCAATTGTTCCAGTACCAGCAATTAAAACACATCCATGAAGCTTTCCCATTGTTCCACTAGCAAGAGCTGCTACTGCATCATTCTGAACATACAGCTTTACATGATTCGG
>CAODLS010261391.1:0-12232 GCA_948243855.1 Flueggea neowawraea
GCCTGCAATTGAGCTTGTTCATGAGCTTAGTAAACGAGCTTGTTCACGAACTTAGTAAACGAGTCTGTTCACGAGCCTGCACTCGAGCTTGTTCGCGAGCCTACAATCGAGCTTGTTCACGATCATGGTTTGTTGATTAAAGGTCCTCTTCACCAAATTGCAATGGCCATGAAGCCTACTGCATTCATTTTTTTTTGTATTTTCTTTTTTATTTTCCTTTATTCTATCAGGATTTATTTAAATTTTTTTTTTCTGAGTTGCTATCATTTTCAAGACAAGGGGGTAGCACCATTTTCTAGCAATATGTTAACTCGGATCTATCATAAGTAGATCTTCCAACGGCCTTAAATATGACAAGCCTTTATGGTGAGTAAAATTACTCTTATTCGTGAGATCATCACCTGTGAAGGGAAAAGTAGAATCTTTTCTCCCAAAGGGACCATTGTTTTTTAACATCCTTGCAAATACAAGACACAAAATCCAAACTAGATAAATCTTAACAAATAAAATGGGAGAATATTTTACCTTGTCCAGAGGTTCTTCAAAGAAAATCTTCTCCATTTTTTGCGGAGGTTCAAAATTGTGCTCTTTTGACAATTGTCCCGTTGTCGAAGACTGTATTTTTGAAACTTGAACCCTTGAGGACAACTCTTTCAGTGACTCCTTTACCTGTGACTATTCTTTTAGATGTTGTTCCCCTGAGGTTGGATCTTTTAGGGAGTGCATCTCTGGTGACTGTCCTCCTACTGGGGATTGTGTCCCCTGTGATTTTGGTGGTTGTTCAGCTGTAGAGGACTGCTCTTCTAGAGGTTGGACCTTTGAGTACGGCTCCTCAGGTTGTTCTCCTAGGGGCGCGTCCCTTGAAGGTTTCTGCTCTTAGACTTCTGTGATATTTTTGTTAATGGAGTCCTCTTTCTTGTGGTATTGTTGATGGGTGTCCCCTTGTTCAATTAGTTTCTTCCCAAGATATTTAATTGGATCTTTTTTGTTTTGCTCCTTAGAAATTTCTTTTTTTTTTGGAGCAGCTGGGACACCTCTATAGCCTATTTTTCCACTTCTTCTACTATCTCTTGAATGCTTCCCTTGGAGTGTTGTCCCCTAATGTTTTCCACTGGTGCATCCTTTATTTTGGAATCTGCAGCTATATCCATAGCCCGCTTCTCCATTTTATTTCTAGCCTCTGGGTTTAACGCCTTTGGGCACTGCCCCTTGAGTGTTTTAGGCACTTTTTGTACAGGAATCACCAGTGCACTCCCTCCACTTA
This sequence comes from Flueggea neowawraea, assembly GCA_948243855.1. Classification (NCBI taxonomy): domain Eukaryota; kingdom Viridiplantae; phylum Streptophyta; class Magnoliopsida; order Malpighiales; family Phyllanthaceae; genus Flueggea; species Flueggea neowawraea. The sequence continues at coordinate 1,265 of CAODLS010261391.1, forward strand.
CTGGGTTTCTTTTCAGCACTTCCTTGCACGCTTCGTTCATCATCCGCATTAGATTCAACTTACCATCAGTACTCATACTCTGCAACAACTAGATCATTACTTCAAACTCGAGATCTCTTGTTGCGGCGGCGGCCTACACAGCCTGTCCCCCGGGGTTCGAAAGCGATTTTTTAAAATCTTCTATTTCTTGAAGTTGGATATTTCCTTCCATGACCTATGTTGTTGCATTGGCCTTTTTATTTTTGTTTCCTGTGTTGGAAGTGAGTTTTTTTCTTACTCTTGGTTTTCATCATTGTTTACGGCGTCCCATCGAGCATGTCATTTGATTGTTCCCTTAATTTTATTAGATTAAAACTAAGAGTACAACGCCACATTTTGATCGAGAAATGCGAGCGTGCCAAAGAGTTTTGAGATTTCTCCTAAACCAAAATGAAAGATAAAAAATGCACTCGAGAAAATCTGACTCTATCAATCAAAACGATTGATAACAACAAAGAGTATAAATTGCTAGTTTAGGTCCCTTACTTCTTTTAGAACAATAAAAAGGCAAACACAATGATGAACAAAAGGAAAACTAATGTAAAAGTAATGAGGATATGAATTTGGACAACAAAGATTAAAACAAAGACCGATGACAGTAATAAAAATGATAACTAAGAGCCTGAGACGCTAAATAATGTAGCAGGGACAACTAGAAATAAAATTGCAGCATTTGTGCAGATTGTTGTTTAGTTGATGATGATTGGAGAGGTCCTCTTCTTTGTGTCCTCTGCATTTATTTATACTACTTCATTGTGAATCTCGTTTCCTTGCTACATAAGACACATTGATTTCATCAATTTACCAAGATCCAATTGATTTATCGTTGCCTTACTGTAGTGTCCCATGACTTTGTGATTTTGCAGCAATCACGTTTCTACTTGCCTTCTTTGTTCCATATTTGTTGCCATCAAGTTCATGTCTCCATTCTTTATTGTTTAGATTCACAGTGATTGAGCAGCTGACATTTCTTTATGTTGTCCCCAATTTCTATTGTCCTTGGTCATCACTGGCAAAACTTGTCATGTACAGCAAATTGTTTTCTTTTTCAGTGTCCCTTGTATCTTCACTTGACAGACTTGCCATGCACAACAACAAACTTCTTTCTTTTGGTGATTTTATTTATTTTTTGTCCATCATTTAAGGGATTTGTAAAATACACTGTAAACACACTCTTTGTAAAAAAACATAGATAAATTCTGAATTATTATTAAATTTTACATACGAGCTCATAGTCGAATTTCCTTACAAAGTCGAGTGTTTTCTGTATTGTTTAAGATTAACCCGTTCGGCTATAATCAGTTTTTTTTTTTTTTTTTGCCGAAGGCTATAATCAGATTGCACAAACTAATGATGTGGGTTTAGGTCTCTTCAAAAAAAATGATGTGGGTTTAGGTGCTGACACCAACCCCAGACCCAGAGTGAGGCCGAAACCAAAAGCCCCATGTAAATGGTATTGGTTTACACGGTCTTGGTCCGCAATGGGCTTGAGCTTCGAACATGTCTTTTCAGTGGTAAGTTACTGTGTGAGTTTCGTTTGGATTATCGCTAAAAGACCAGTCTCGGAGTCATTGTTGTCATTTATTAGTTCTTGACTTTATGGCAAAAACGGAAGAACATATACAAGTTCTGAAGTTCATGATGAGCTTCGCTACTGATCTACTCCGTTTTTATTGAGCTACGTGTTTTTAGCTTTTTTCTTGAGCTGCACCTACTCATGTTGACTTATACGTTTAAGTTCGTAGTTTTGCTTGGTCGAGTAGGAAAAAATGGCTACACATTCATTGCATATCTACAAACCCAGAAAATCAGCCGAATTTAAACCCTAATACAACATTTTGTCCTCCTCCTTTTATTGTCCTCTTTGTTATTTCGGCCTTATGCGTATATTTGTAAATTAAAGAGAGACTACTTGTAACTAAACCTCAAATGGAGCAGTCTAATTAATCGAAAGAAACCCAACCAGTGTCATATTCGGTGGCTCTGACGTGGTGACGTATTGGTGGTAAGAGGAAGCAAGTCAAAGAGTAAACCTGGCCACACAGGATCCAATACCGAACTCCCAACTGCCCACCTTCAATTTATTAAAGTTGAGCCACGTTGTCAACCTTTTCAACATCCGAGTTCCATGTCTCCACCCCAACAAATCGACCCTTCTTAACTTAAAAAATCAAAATCTCCACCACTTCAAACACCCCCAACACGACCGCCACAACTCACACGGCTCACGAGGAAACAACACCTCATCACCATTACTTGATACAGTAATGGCTTCTGTCTTTGTCTTTCTTGCAATTCTTCTCGTTCTGCAACCCATGATTGCCGCGAGCGACTTTTTATCGCCGCTTCTGTCCTCAGTCTTTGGTTCGTTCTTCAATCGATTATTGCTACTTTATCAACTGGGTTGTTAGCTATTTTTATTTTAATTCTGATTTTGGTTTCAAAATAATATTTTTCCTCTCTTTTGGGTAATGTTGTCACAGATGACGTCTGCGAAAAGGTTGAATGTGGAAAAGGGAAGTGCAACCCGTCCCATAACAGCACTTTCTTCTATGAATGTGAATGTGAGAAAGGGTGGAAACAGACTCGGTCTGGTGATGATGATGATGATCGCAAGTTTCTTCCTTGCATAATACCCAACTGTGAGTTCTGGCTTTATCTCTTTTAAAACACCCACAAGCTTTTACGTAATTACATATTGGTCTCTGTTTTAATCAAAGGTAGAGACTTGTTTTAAATTAGTCTTATCGATTCTGTTAAAGCATTCTTAATTAGCTCCTATTATATGATTTCCTAGGCTAATTAGAGGCACTGAGATATGGTAAGTGAAAATAATATGACTCTGAATTATATTAAAGTTGATTGTCCCAAAATTGTGACGAAGTTAACCAGATTTGCTCAAAAAATAAAATAAGTTAAACTAGATATAGAACTGGAAATAGAATGAAGTCAAGTTAAAGTCTGTACAACCATAGAAATCAATGTTCGAAGCGAACGTTATTTTATTTATTTGGTATATGTTAATTACTGACCTGTCAACTTGTCGTGCTAAAACGTGTTAAACTTGCTTAAGATAGATGATTAATACTTGAAAGGACTTGACATTGATGTTCTACCTGAATTAAGTCAAAGATCAGATTATGCTTTATCTACACACAAGTTCTGATCATTAAAGTGGAAATCTTATTTATTGGGCAAACTTTTATCTTCAGTTTCTAATTGCTGATTAGTTGTGAATTTCTTATAGGTAGCATGGATTACACGTGCATGGCAGCAGCACCCTCACCGGCTGAAGATAGAAGAAGCAGGGCGAATGAATCAATATTTGACCGTAAGCTCCATTGGACAAACTGTTGCAAAATTCCAAGCTTTCGTTTTATAGCTTCCGTAAGCTTAACTTGTGTCGTTTTTGTTTTATAGCTTGTTACTGGGCTGATTGTGGAGGTGGCTCCTGCAACAAGACATCTCAATTTGCTTACAGTTGCGCCTGTGCAGAGGGTTATTACAATCTTCTAAATGTCTCTGCCTTCCCGTGCTACAGAGAATGTAAGAGACTACTGTTGTTAGCTATTAATATAATATCAGAGTTCTTTGTTCCCGAGACTTCTTTTTCCTTTAATTGAAATATACAGAGTTGGTAATTGGTACTGTTTATGTTTGTTGTAACACTTGATCAATGCTGTGTGCTCTCTGTAATTGTGTTTTGTGTATAAGATGCTGATGATGCTATTTTACTTGATTCAAAGGTGCGATTGGAATGGATTGTGCTAACCTTGGTATTTCAATGGGAAATAAATCAGCGTCTCCAACACCTGTACTGCCTGATAACAGTAGTAACCAAGGTGAGACCATCATGTCAATTTTCAAACATACTCTTGATAGTTGATGGAACTGAGATGGTTTTCTTATGTTTTTTTAATGGGACTTGATTATACTTTCATTATGAACATTAGCAGAGGGTACTGTAGTTATCATGTATATATCATTTTTATTTCATAAGGTTTCCAATCTTCTTTGCAGGTAACCCAATTCAACATCTAGGCATCCACTGGTTGATGGTATTGCTGATGTTAATTGGCCTTAGTTTAATACAAATATAAGGTCAAAAGGATAATAGTTGGAAACTTGGATTGCGACATTTAGATTAGATCATAGACACGTTCATCTGTTGATTTTGTCTGGTATAGGTTTTAGCTGTATGAAATAAGGTAGTGCATTTGAGCCATATTGATTCACATAGTGTAATAAGATATGATGTTAGAATGGAGTAGATTTTTTATGGAGAGGGGTCATGGACACGGGTCATCTGAGCCATGATGTTCATATCTGTGTGATCTATAAATCTCTAGTCATCTGTTTTATACATGTCGTGTTTGACAAACAAAACTGGCTAGCAATGACTACTATTTGGACGAAGCCCATAATCTCGCCCAATAGCATTTGGGTCATCCAGCGCCAAGAAGGGAAAGCCTTGGTTCACTTACCTACCTTATTATTCTAACAGATAGAGCCGGGGAAGAAAACTCGTCTGTGAGTTTCTGAGGCACACGTCCGCCAATCAAATCCTAAGGTGGCTTGTAACCGAGCTACGAACGGGTTAATGTTCGTAGCTCGGTCTATGGGGACTCATTACTGCGTTCACATGATGTAGCACATCCTCCTGTTAAACGACGAGCTACATTGTTAGGTGCGAGTTCCGCACCTAACAAATTAATTTTTTAAAAAAAAATAAAAATTTGACCGTTGGTTCGTTCTAACGATTAGATTTATTTCAACTGATTAAAATAAAATTGCGTTTAGTAGAAAGCTGAGTAGGCATTTCGCAGGACTCTTAAAGTAGTTCATTGGTTACGGATAAAAAACTGAGGGATTAAAAACTGAAAATTTTAATAAAATAATAATAAAAATAATGAAAAGTCGTCTCGCGGAACGATTTCAAAGACCGTAAGTTACGATTAGGAAACTCATTGTCTCTGCCCTAAACATAATCTAAGCCCTAAAACGTCCCATCTTTCCTACGGCGCCACTTCACCGGCGGCGTACGTCTCATCATTTCAGAAGACCTAGCCACCTAGTCCTCTTGCTAATTAGATAGACTTGACTTTTCACACCATAATTCTGATTGTGTAATTTCGGTCACAGTTCAATTGCTCCTCCCCATACTAATTTATTTATTTTTTTCATCTCACTATTAAATAAACGTATTTTAATTCTCTGACAAATAAAGGTGAACCCAAATTGTTCATATACATATATAGAAGGTGAATTATTTTAGTATTTTTAAATTATAGTGTAATTTTTTAATTTTAAAAAATTTCTTATTAAGGTTTTGTCAATATACAAGTTTAAAATAAATATTTAATATTTAATTTTGATATTTATTTCTTTTAATTTGTATATAAATATTTTATAAAAAATTTGTGATACTAAAATTAAATGTTAAATATATGTTTTGAATTGATGTTGTATACAAGTAAGAAACTAATAAAAAAAAATTTAAAATTAAAAAACTGAATAAAAAATTACAATATAATTTAAAAATACTAAAATAATTGTCTTTTATATATATATATATATATATATATATAAGCTATGATATGAAATATTTTTGAGTCCTGTTTGGGTAGTTTGAGTAGATTATATACTAAATGACATGGTTGTAAATAGTAAAAAAATGTGACATGACTTTGAAATAAAAATACTACTAAATATTATATGCTCTTTTCTGAAACATACAATACGTTGTCCCTTCTAAACAAACTCACAATATTTTAGAATTGAATGGGTCAGAAAACTATAAATCCTATAGTTACTTCTAAGTTGAAAAAATCTAAAAAATAACTGATTTAAACAACAAAATCAAAAAATTGTGGTGTAGAATGGTACTGAAATATAAACGTGTATGACAGTCGTGTCAATCTTGGAGGTTGTGTATGAATCATTGCTTGTTTTGCCAGCTTGTTTCTATTGGCTTTTTGATTTATCGGTTTCCGTATTGTACAAAAATTGCCTCAAGGTCTCAACAACGGTGGATCTCCCATCATCTTAGAGGAGGAGCCTATTCAAGCCTTTAAGGGTCCTTCATTAGGTCTCTTTTAAAGACCTATCTTTTCTTTTTGTTGGTGATATAGTCCTTTATTGATGCTGTTGACGCCACACCCATACCCACCACGGTCTCGTTAATTTTTTTCTCACCTTTGGAAATTGGAGCTACTAATTCTATGTCTTTTTGCTCCTTTTTTTTTTACAATGTCTTTTTGCTCATTTATGACACAAGCACCCACTACTTTCTTCATTCTGTCATGTCGCCAAACTGCTACTTTATTAAACAATCACCATTAACCATAGTAAGAATATATGTATATATATACGTGTTTGGTTTACAGCATCTTAATTTAACATGACCATGCGGTTCATGAATCGGAATTTTAGGTTCAACAAACTCTTTGAATTGGAACTAAACCATTTAGGTAGGTGGTTTGATTTCAGTTTTGGTCCGATTTTAATTTTGGCGGTTTGGTCAATAATTTGAGCAGTTCAGTCAATGGGTTCAATTGGGACAGGTTCAAACCTTTTTTTTTTTACTTTCAAAAAATATTATTCAAACCCAACAGTCCCTTTTGAATTGGGTCATGTTTTTACCGGCGATTCAACGGTTTTAAGATTCTTTGATCCTAAACTGAACCGTTGACAAGGCAGTTTGGTCCAATTTTGGTTTCAAGCCAAACCGTCGGTCTGGTTTGTTTTGGTCATGTTTACCTTAACGTAACATATTATATATTTAATATATTATAATTTTTAAAATATATTTTTTTACTATATAATCTATCGATATATTTATGTTATCGACCACTTAATTTATTAAAATTAAATACCCACCATCACCACTAACCTTCTAAACTGTTTTTTTAGTCACTTAATGGAGTGTATATTTGATTAATATAGTTAAGATACTCCACTACTCATCATGTAGGCATCTCATGATTGGAAGCATAATCGTATATGCTGTTTTGAGTTATTAACGCATAATTATAACAATAATGGAATCATATAATGTAGTTACTCTATTTAATTTCTATACGTTTTCTCTTTTGTTGGGCTAAGGACAATCATTAGTGAAACCTAGGAGGATAACCTGTATTAGCACACAAATAACGATTTTTGGGGGGTGGGTTCCCCAATTATAAGGTATCACGGTTTCTAGATTCTTAATTCTTGTAGAATATGCTTATTAACTGAATATTGTTTTTTTTTTAAAAAAACCCCTTCATCTATCATCCTACAAATGAATAACTAATCGCGTAAGATTGATGAGGAAAATCCAACTCACGAAATGCACCATGATTTTGTGTTATTGAGAAACATTGTGAATTGGAGTTCGACAATTAATCTCAGTGTTATTCTAAGCAAGTAATGATGTAAAGATTGAGAATGGTGGAGGTGGTAGTGTTGTTAATCAAATATTCTATTTATAATGAATTTGAAATTAAAGATAATGAAAGTGGGGATCTTGGAATTTGACTTGTCTTAAAAATGAACGTAGTAGGGACTCCCTGCCCTCCATACAAAAAAGTTCCCAACAAGCATCCTCCTCTGAACCAATTTTAAGCGGTATTGCTTCCCCTCTTCTTTCTTACTATTTTCTTCACATCACCCTTGTCCCACTTCTTTTATTTTCATTTCTCACTTCTATCAAAATTTGTTAATTCCAGCCGAAATCAAAGGATTTTTTATATGGATATTTCATTTCTTAAACTAAATAAACGTATTTTAACATTTAAACGTATTATAATATGCTAAAGAATATACTTATGATGTATAAACCGGTTAATAAGTATTAGCTAGTACATTAAGTTCACGTTCAAACTCTTGAAATATCCTGCTGACAAAAAAAAACTCTTGAAATATCCCAAGATGCTTAATGATGTTTGTATATTTCATTTTTTCCTATTGTGCAATCTACTAAATACATAGGAAATGCTTGGTTTATAGCATATTGACATAGTATAATGCATATTTAACGCATGAAGTATTTATTCGAGATAGATTCAATAAAGTAAATTGTAAAAGTAATTACATAGTACAAAAATAAAAAGAGTGTTACATCTTCTTAAACGAGATGATTTTATACTAAATAATAAAAAGACAGAGAAAGTGACATATTTTTAAGATATGTTACTTTACAAACCTAATCTATACCAAAAAAGCATCTCATTGTTATTATCAAAAGACATATTATTCACTATTTATTTGCGCTATATAATTTATCAATTTATAATTTACATTTGTCATCTATCACTCAATTTACCAAAATTAAATTCTCTCTTAATCTATTGGAAACAAATTCGTGAAGTGGCCACAAGAGTCAAGAGAGGTGTAATATCAAAGTTTAATAATGATAATGAGATACCTCTGTCCTACCAACCGAGGGAACCCCATTCTTTAATCTCCTTCCTTATACCGCCGGAGCTTAGCATCCTTGTCTCCATGTCTATTAAATGCCATGAAATGGATCACATACTTGTTTGCCAATTCATCTTTGGATTAGTTTCTAAATAATGGTTTCCAATCATAAAACCCATCATGTTTCGTCTAAACTATCTTCTCTTTTGGCACCCTTTAAGGACTTCCATTCCTTCCAATATCAATATTTTTTGATGGACCATGGCGAATGATGAATTTCGCTGCCTTATATAAAAAGTCCCAATAGATACTTCCTTGATTCAATGCAAATTTATACCATTCTTGCATTTTTATACCTCCATGATTGTTTTTAGATTCAATGCTAATCATGCTATTTCTTTCTTTCCTCTTCTGGTTGTATTATTTATTGACCAAAGCCACAAAACAGCGCAAGTGGAAAATTTCTAAATTCGTTCTCGTCAACAATCATCATTTATCCTCCCCAATTCAACGAACAAAAGAAATAAAATAAATAACTTAATTATTGAAATGTTTGTCTTTAGTAACTTGAGTAGTGAAATATTCATAAAATGATAACTTATAAATAAAAAATTGAAAAAATGGCATATCTTTTATTAAAAAAAAAGAAAGGATTTTTTCATTGATGGGGATTGAGTTGTAGAATGAAAAATGATAGAGGTATGCGGGCAAACGAAACTGTGAGAATTAATACATAGCAAAGCTTTATTGACAAAAAAAATAGATAGCAAAGCTTAGGGCCACATTTCATCCAATTTAAGCATGACCACTTATGGGCAGATCCACTGGACGACAAGCACCAATCAAGTATAAATAATTCGGATAGCTATATTGAAGGAATTTAATTACCAGTTTAACAAAAAAAATATATTTAGTAGGTTTGAGTTACCTACCTTGATTCCTGCCTGAAGCTCGACCCAACCAGTAGCGGAAGACAAAGGTCACGATTGGTTCGATGTTGGTCTTGCAAGAAAACCATGGTCGGTTAGCGACGGGAGTACTCGTCTGGTTCGCAGCCTAGATGCCACGGAGATCGGGACCATCGAAAAACGAGGAGCGAGTGGAGAGTGAGGCTTCCTTTCTCTCTCTCACGTTTTTGGTGTGTGGGATGGAAGAATGAAATTTTTAATTCTTCCATTTCCATTTTAGAAGCCCTTAAAGGGCTTTGGGCCTAATGGGCCTAATAAGCCCAATGGTCTTAGCACATGAGCTTTTTGGGTCCATCTTAATTGGGCTCGTTAATTGGTCTCGGTCCATCATTTCGGTCCACACATTGACCGACCGAGTTCGATTCATCCATCATAAGCAGACCGCTTTTTTCAACATCTCTTACTCGCACATGACGACATGGTACATCATCATCTAACATGGTTAGCACTCACATAACCATGTTCGATCTTTTCGTCATACAGACAAATAGACAGCGCGACCAGCATACGATAAGAGCATAATTGTTATACACCTGTAAAGGATATATAACAACTTCTTATTCAATCTTGCCAGAAGGCGTCTCCTGTAGAACAACTCTATTTTGTCATAGTGTGTTCAACAACAGCACAATCTACTGGAACTTATGTCTTTCCACTAGTTCATAACCACACAATCACTGCTTTCGAATTTCTTGATCTCACGAAAACTTTACTCATAGTTCACACATCATGTGACAGATCACATGAGAGCTAGCTAAGTAAACTTATAAGACTAGTGTAAATGCGTCTAGAACCAAACTTTTCCTGTTACACCAAACAATCCACATAACGAAGTTTACTTGCCCAGCTTGTCACGCTTGGTCGAATCAATCATGACCATTAACGGCAAGCTAAAGTAGCCAAACTCAACTACACGTCTTGAATGTGTTAAGGGTTCTAAGGGTAGATATTACCAAGAACTACATGTTCACGGCAGGGTCTCACACTAGGAAAAGTGAGATCATTTTTTAATCTTTTCCATCCCTATGGTCTTGTATATAGCACACATGGTATGATCATGTGTTGTGGTGTTTTTTCCTTTTCCTTGGAGGAGTGCATGTTTATACAACATTGTCAACACCACACAAAAGCTTCGGTTACGATGCATTTCGTCATCTAACCTTAATCCTCACCGTAACAGGATTACTTCTGGTTTTAAGATAGAATATGCTAAAAGTCTCTCAATTTAACATCTAATCAATTTAATGATCGATATAGAAATTTATCCCTATAGCATACGTCTTTTTTCGTACGATTTTTTCTTGCCATTTTACAATGAACTGATAACTGTAAAATCTAAGACGACCTCTTGATTATGAATGCACTCTAAGTCTTCTTAGGTTCAAAATCAGCATCATCTTAGTTCTTCCCCTAATGAACTAGGAAAACTAAGGTAAACACCCGTGTGAGTGGGTTACTTCTCTGTCCAACATGCTTTCTCACTTAACGATACTACAAATGTCAACTCTCAATATTTGTGCTCGTGTATTGCTCATGATGATCTTATTAAAGATCATGT
>CAODLS010261423.1:0-25920 GCA_948243855.1 Flueggea neowawraea
CTTCTATATATAATTTTAGATTGAACGTAACATACCAATTTGGATATTTAAAGAAGTACAAGTATCAGGTACCTATGCAATTTGGTGGCCTTTTTTTTGGTGTACAGGCGCTTTTACATTCTGTTCCATTTGGGAAAATGATAGTCTTAGACCTTTTTGCTGATGTCAAACCAATATGGAGAAATTCTGCTCAATTCTATGGAACTCCTTATGTCTGTTATGTAACTTTTTCCAACAATTAACTGGATTTTAGTCTGAGGACATTTGTCCCTTGATAATTTGCATTTTCTTGAAGATGCTATTGCATTGAAGTACTGCCATCTGTGTTGTTGATAACCTTGACTATAAATCAGGTGTCTGCTGCATAACTTCGGTGGAAATATTGAGATGTATGGCTTATTGGATTCAGTATCTTCAGGCCCAATTGATGATCGTCTTAGTGAGAATTCAATCGTGGTATAAGAAATGCTGTGTCTATATTTACTCTGAAACCATCGAACCTTGGATAGAGCTAGTTATTTGCTAGGTTATAATGTATGACGATACATTCCACATAGGTTGGCGTTGGCATGTGCATGGAAGGGATAGAGCAAAATCCAGTGGTCTATGAGCTCATGTCTGAGATGGCATTCCGCAATGAAAAAGTTCCTGTTTTGGTAATTTAATATTCAAATTGATGACCATATTTTTAAGAAGTTTTATTAATTGTTCTTTGATGCTTAAATTTGGTTCTAAATGCAAGTTATTTTAGTAGTGATAGGCACGTCTCTTCTTTGCTGCCTCATTTGCTCCACTTGCCTATGCATCTAAAAGGGACATAATGGATTTGAGATTAAACGCAAGAGCTTTGAGATTATGAAATCATTGAAATGGTAATTATCCATCATACTCGGTGATTTTTCAAGACTGGTTGAAAACGTATTCCCGCAGACGATATGGTAAAGAAGTTCATCAAGTGGAGGCTGCTTGTGAAATTCTTTACCGCAGTATTTACAATTGTAAAGATGGAATTGCTGTAAGAATTATTTTTATTTTCTGCAACATCTCGTCATGTTGGTTCAGTTTATAACATGTTTGAAGTTAAAATGAATTAGTTGGAGATACATTTCAGCACTATTTGATCGTCTTAAACCCTTTCTCATTTCTGCAGAGGTTACCTTTTTTTTCTTTTTTGAATTGTGAAAGCTTTGTGATTGCAGAATTAATTTCAAAATAGTAACTTGTGGAGTCATTTGCTTTGTGTCAGGACCATAATACAGATTTCATAGTGAAACTTCCAGACTGGGATCCATCTCTAAATTCTTCATCTTACATATCAAAACACAATGCAAAGCATATCCTCCCTACAATACTTGGAACCAGAAGATTTTTGTTCCAAGAGACATTCTGATCTCCCTCAAGCACATTTATGGTATTCTACTGATGAGGCAGTTCATCATTACGACTGTTCCTGGATGCTGGAAAGAACCTTAACAGAAGCCTCCCATACAGGTAAAACATAATCATACACATGGAATCTTTCACATCAATCACTCTTAAGTTTCCGCAGAAAGCAAAATAATCTGTATGATTCTTTAGACTCAACTTTTTCTTTGAGAACCTTACTTGCGGTTGTTTATATTAGTTTGTTAGGTCTTGTCCATTGGCACATTTCTTTACCTAAAACCTTTAGTTAACCTGTTACATTTTCTATGTATTTGTTGAATTGAGACTTTAAATATTGTAATATAGATGTGAACTTCTGGTGACTAAACTTCCTTATTGCAAATAGTGCTTCTTTCAACCACTTTTGAGCCACTTTGTGAGTTTTAAGCTAATAAATATTGAGTTAAGAACTTAGGCATGGAAATTTTCTTCCGTTATTGGCATAGTTCACTGCATGTGAAAAGAGGAAAAAAAATATGACTATGCCAACTAATTAACCATTTTTACTAATGCAATGTCATTATGACGGATATGATTTGGTTGATTTAATGCGCCAAGTTCTATCAAAGCTGGCGAACCAAGTATATATTGACGCCATTATTGCTTTTTGGAATAAAGATGTTAAAGCTTTGAAGCATCACACCCAGAAATTTATGCAACTAATAAAGGATATTGATGATGTACTTGCTTCTGACGGCAACTTTTTTATTGGAACATGGCTTGAAAGTGCTAAGAAGCTGGCAATGAATCCTTGCGAGATGAAGCAGGTGAGAAACGACGGTTCCCTATCTATTTCAAATAACAAGCTGACAACCTTTTGATATTTTACATGAGCTGGTTTGGTTTTGTGCTAATTCAACGTCGTAAAGCACCATATCACCATATCAGGATAAACACTTTTTTGTTTTCATCAATACATTTACGAAAAAAGGAGATTTTAATTTCTGAATGACTGCGTACGAATTCTTCGTACTCTTATCTGTTTCTTCCCTTTTGATAGATATTGAACACGTTAGAATTACACCATTCGTGATTGATGCAAAAGGATGGATTAGTGTTGAATACTATAACTCGAATAGAATCACCATCTTTTTTTTTTTGATCTTTCGTCTATTTGTAGTATGAGTGGAACGCAAGGACGCAAATGACCATGTGGTTTGATAACACAGAGACTATGCAGAGCCAGCTTCATGATTATGGTAACATTGCCACTAAACTTCCATTTGTTACTTTAAATTCAGGCCTTACTGATGATGTAAGACTAACTCTGTCATTTCTTTTTAAGCTAACAAATTTTGGAGTGGGCTACTAAAAGACTGCTATCTTCCGCGAGCTTCGACCTACTTCGATCATTTGATAAAAAGCCTGACAGAGAACAAGAAGTTCGAGGTGGTTGAATGGAGGAAAGAATGGATAGCAATGTCAAACAAATGGCAAGAAGGTACAAACATTTATCCTGTGAAGGCCAAAGGAGATGCTCTTGCTATTTCTAAAGGACTGTTTCAGAAATATTTTCATTAATAACATCATGGATTTGGTAATGCAAAAAACGAAAATGAGTTTGGTTCATCATGCGGTCCAGAATAGCAATATACAAGTAGAAATCTTTTGAGGATATTGATACTTTGGACCTCTTCAAATTTGGAATTTTAGCTGAACTTTCATACTAGAGAAGCGCATAGTTTATTACATATAGCAGATATCAAATTGGTATAATCATTATAACGGATAGTAGATATTTATAGCAGATAACAAATGATAGATTGGACGCAGACAGCAAAATTAAGTATAACCTTTATAACATATAGTGTATAACAGATTGGATGTTAATCATTAACCTGCAAAGTTTTAACTCGGAACGAGCTTCATGCAATAAAGGATTCATTTTCCAATCACCACTATGTTTCTCGAGTGCAATGATCTTTCTTGGGCATACAAATCAATCTTGCAGAGTTGATGGAAAGAATTGCCAAGAAAGTTGTTGAAGGAAGTTGTTTCTTGTATTAACGACTCATTAATCAGTACAATCAGAAATTCGTGGTATAGCTCCCTTCACATCCCCCAATTACATGTATTGCCTAAAACAATTCCCTCCATAATTCAAAACTTAACATGACACCGTAAGTTAGCACCTTCGACATTCCCAGAACACCTCGTGTGAATCTGCAGCAGTGGCAGCGGTCGCCGGACATTTCCATTCAGCTTCCTTTTCTCCTTCATTCTAATGACCGGCTGGCATCGATGGTTTGGAACATATTTGTGCTCGAATCCATCCAGCCGTCAGATTCATCGGTTGAATTTTCATCATCATCGTCAGAGTTGGAGCCTTCAAGAGGGTCATATAGTCATAATATCGCTTCTGGAAGGCCAAGTTTGCCGCTAAGATATAAATGAGTAGGAATATCACATTTGTGTAAGTTGGAGACTGCTTCTGTCTGTGTTAACGTTAGCGACCCTGTTAATGCCAGTAATGGCTCTAAAAAAAACGTCTGACTCTTCTCTGCATTTTGCCTTTCCTCCTCTTTCCGCATTTCTTCCAATAGAGATTTACTTGTGTCAATACCTGTGTAGTTAAGATCAGAAAAACACTAACCTTAGTGTTGTTGACATAAATTGAACTACTTGTTTCTTCAATATTACAGAAATGTAACCTTTTTATCTCACCTGCAAGATACCCACCATGTACATAACCGTTAAATTTTTCACTTGTATGTTCACCGGTAAAGAAGACGCGTCCGACGGGAGTCTGACAAAGAACACATAAGGGCAGTTTTAATGTCAGAAAGATGATCAAATGTACCAAGTTGAGCTTCTGTAATGCTAAAATAACACACGCAGATCATTTTTATGTTATGCTTTCATGTACCCACATTGCAAAGAACAGTTAACATCATCAAACTGCTCTGTTTAAGATAACATAAGAACCGAGCCAAAAAAAAAACAAGAGTTGGAAGGCAAACAGATGCATTATTCCACAATACATCAATGCGCGATGTCAAAATGATCAGAACCAGTAAATAGATGCAGTTAGAAAAATTTACCTTGATGTCATGGACAAGTTGATTATTTGAAATGATGGGGTAGTTACTGTAACTGCCACGCTGGAATCTGTTGTTCCACCAGCGGGGCACTAGTATATTGGTGGCATTAGGTATGTTGGGCCCGAACATGTCTCTAAGTACTTCCATAGCTTCTTTCAGTGTGTCCTCGTCAGCTTGAGCTTCGACACGTTTGGATTCCCCGTTGGTCAGCGTTACCACCAGTATATTAGAACCAGGGTATGCATTCTCCATGTGCTGATGACAAAACAACAGGTCAGCACCAAGCTTGAATTTATTTGGAAAAATTCGATTACTCAATGTTATTGTGCTTATCAACTGCACTTTTGTTTATAATTGTATGAATGATACATAATCTACACTGATTACATTAGGAAAACGTTTTGAAAAGGACAGAGATGATGAGATCCTACAATGACTGCTCAAAATGCCACGTGTGATCATTAAAACATGTCAACCCTCTCCTAATTTCCGATGTAAACATGCATATAATATACAATATATAAAAGAAATAAATAATGATTGGTTGGTCTAGTGCAACTAATACAGCCAACTCTGAGGTAGCGACAGAAATACCGAAGACATCATAAGCAGCGGAACAATAGAAAATAAATAATTCAAGAGATTCTGGTTTATTGTTGATGGAAGAAAATTGATTAATATTTTCAATCATGTTGCAATAATCACTTTATCATTATCAAAGATGAAGGTAATTCCAACAAAAATGTTGAAAAATAAGTATTGGTCGATTTGATAGAAGACAAGCTGATGTGATCAGTCACAACTTTCTGCTTGAGAATTTTATAGTTGTGACTCTTCTGATGATAGATTTGCACATATACTGCAGAAGATTATAACTTGTTTCATCTATCGTGTTTCCTATATGATTCTGGAAAACAGGATAAAGGCTTTAGTTAAAGATACTGTTACAGATAATCAACCTTCAAATATATTCGTTCATTCAGGAAACAATCACAATGACAAGATTGACTCAACAACAGCAGGTAATACTTTAATTAAGAACTCAGAAAAAAAATTTAATAAATCCAATGTCTATACGGCAAGGCATATATGCCATGAAAACAGCTATCTTGAGTTAATATGTATTTATTAGTAGTAATTAATTTTATCCCATCAAACAAACACTATTCTAGTTTAGGATGGAACTGAATTGATCTGCATATACAATGTATTCATCACTTCCATTGATGATAACCTCAATTTGGCAAGCAGTAAGCGACAAACAATTTTTCAGAGGGAAATGACAGCCGTGTCAATATCATGTTGCCTAATTTAAATAAATTACTCATTGCAACAACTAGTTTATTTTTTGTACTTGGATTAGCAACTTTATTTGTTATTAATTGAATTAAATATTCGGTAACTCAAAGCTAGAAGCAGCAAATAATAGCAAGGAAAATAAGGTTGGTTACAAATTCAGTAAACGTAACTAACCTGCCAAAATGTGTAGTAACCTCTCCGCTCATGAGCATAGATGAAGAACTCTTTCTCAGGGCCTGATGGCCAGAATTTGTAAGGGAACTTCAAGAAGATCTTGGTGTATACCATGACATCACATTTCTCTATGGCCTCTGTTTTCCACCTCTGTGTCATGATTTTTCACATTTCATCAATATTTTATCCAACAAATTATCATTTTAATAAAGAAATTTCAAAGCTTTCTCAATCAAGGGACCACAGAGAGAAGAACAAGCAAGTTATAATCAACAATAACTTAATATTTTTAGAAGCAAAAAAGTTCATATACATCTCACTCATTGCCTTGAAAATCTGCCCAGGCGCCTTCCAACAAATTTTAGCTCATTTTCTGGATGATTATTTGCTAGAACTCCATTTGGTTACGTTTTTCACTTCTATATTCTAATGTTTCAAGTTTCAGCATATCAAAATTCAATAATTACATTGTCTAAACCCTAACGTAAATGAAGCTTTCGTCACTGATAGCTTGCTTTTATTTGTAAATTATAAGCAGATTGACTATATCTCATATAATACAGATAATTCACAAAAACCCATGACTAAAACTGCACTAAAATATTCAAGTGAAGTTCAATGTTCAATTAGCACTAATCATAATTTCTCAAGTAAATCTGTTCTAGTGAAACAGCTACATATTCATTTGTGCTTGTAGAGTTACTATAAATCCAAGTACCATTTCAACAATTACTAAATATCTGTATTGCCAAGTTAGAGGTGTAACAACCAAAAATTGATCCACCAATGGACTGCCCAGGAGTGAGCCTGTGGGTTGCCAATACTATGGATCAACCAAGCAAACCCATGGTTTTTAGCGTCTATGAATGAAGATAAGAAACCTCGAAAGTCTAACCTGACGTCATCAACCAGCTATTTAACATTTAATACTAGACCAGCTGCCATAAATTCTTGACTACTTCAACTTAATGATCATATTTAATAATCTGGGCCATTCAAGTGAAAAATCTGGAACTCCTATCATATAGGGAGCCATTCCCCACGGCCTCGGGTCCTACTAAAATTCCACTAAATTAGACCGATCAAAACATCGAGCATATAACCACATAAGCACAGTAATTATTGATACCATATTGCCACATTTGAGTTTGAATAGCGTTAATATTCTTACCTTTCAATCTGAATTTTTAAAAGGGTTTTTCGGGCTCAATTTTCAGAAATGGTTTCAACTATGTTACGTGATTTTGTGTGATATAGCTTACATAATTAAGCAAGCAGTTGGATTGCACTTTACACTTTTTCTTATGCCGGTGGTTTACAATGGTACCACATGTAACCATTGACCAATTCCGTACAGTTGTAGTGCTTAATGTGACACTTGTACTATGTGCCTCCCAGAAAAACAGATGTCCCAATTTAAATGTCCATCACATCTAGTTCACTCTGCAGTATAATCTCCACTATATCAAGATTTTAAAGCAACAGTACATATATAAGCCTATGATCAATACGCGGGTGTCCACATCACGATTTTTATATTTATTATGTATCCATATTTGGATGCTTTTGCTTGGATATTTCTTTTTCAGCTTAGATCATACGGTGAACATGAACATGCTGATTGCAAGATTAATAGAATAATGATAATGGTGTAAAATAAGTATATAAGAAGAGAAGACGTACGGGCAATGGAGGCCTGAAGGAAATGAGGTCGCTTTGGAGGACACCAATACTAGCTGACAAAATCACATAATTGGCTTCGTAGACGCAACCATCCTCAGTTTTTACCACAACACGGTTTCTCGAGTGCTGCAATTCCCTAACAACCTGCCCAAAATCCATGCACAAAATCGTCACTCAGTAAAAACCCAAAACACGAAATGATGGGAAACATCAACGGCAAATTTCCAAGCAGTAAAGATTCTTTCAGGTCAAACCTAGAAGAAAACAAATTATGTGAAATTTATTAGGACTCAGAACATCTGCGAAGCTGGAAACTGAACCCAATTGACCATTTTCTGCGTGTTTCCAAAGACTAATGTTTGTAGAAATAGAAGCAAACAAGTTTTTCATTTTCTATAACTAGACAGCTAATGAAAGACAACGACAACAACATTAAATGAAGAACGGCGAAATTTTTTCTGATGTGGATCTTGGTTTAGGTAAATTTTTGCATATATAATTTTCTGTACAATCTCAAAGAAACTCTTTGCCTTCAGTCCATAACTTCTTCTAAGTCTTGACTCAATAGTACTCCCAATATTAAATCCAAGATGGAAATGGGGAAACCAACAATAGCTATTGTCAACTTGTTTCATTGAGATGATATGATACCTCAACTCCTTGTAGTGGACCAACGGTGTTCTCTTAAGCATTTGTGAACATTGTGTAAGGCAGTGCAAATTGGGAATTAACCGAATGGGCCCTACCAGATTCTTTGAGTGGTTGTATCGGTTCATGGCTACATCATTGAAATCTCACATGTTGTGGGTCAAATTTAGGGCTACATGTAGGGGTTCCCAACCCCAAAAAGTGCATTGAAAGTATGGATTGTTCTTCATCATTACAATTGAAAACAGAGGGTCAACGACCACACTTAAGGTCTGAGTTGTTAGTTCATGGTTCCAAACAAGCGCAAATCATAACACCAAAGAATAATATTTAACAGGCCTAAACAAAAGCTTTACTAATTCAACTGTTACCAGCAAAGGTGCAATAATCAAATTTAACAGAGGCATATAAAGAAGAAAATATGAACGTTCCAATAGAAAAATCCTTTGTAAACTTCGTTCAATTTACTGTCAATGAAATTTGAAAGTAACAATTTCTGATAAAGTTACAAGCCTAAATTCTTAAAACTCGTGTAATTTATACACAAGCAAATTTCATGTGTCAAGCTTCAAGAATTGTCAACCAGAAAACGCAACGAGAAACTCTTAAACCAACAGTTCAAAACAAATTTATCTCAGTTAAACTACTGGAGAAGCAAACAAAAGATAGAAATAACCAAGTTCAAAACCCAGAATAGCAAAGAATTAAATTATTGAGAATAAAATATTAAAGAAAAGCTACACAGCTTTCCTAAAACGTCATTATCTGGAAACTCCAAAAGTGGGTCAATCGATCTCAACAGTAAAAAGAAAGCAGTACATGCATGCAAGAAAAACAGGGATTGGATTTTTCACATACTTTTCTCTGTTCTTTCGTCTTTTCTATTATATATAGTTTTTTTATTATAAATTCTGTCGCTTTGTTCTCATGTTATAATTGGATAAGCCAAAGAAAACAACAAATCACAACATAACAAAAACCCAAAAACCAAAAGATTTTCCCTCTCTTCAAGAACATCAGGAAATTTTCTATGTTACCTTATTGAGTTTAAGTCGTGCGTCCAAGATTTTACCGTCAGAGGTAAAAAGAATTTCCTCAGCCATTTTCTGTAGCAAATATTCGTACCCTCTTTCATCTGCCACCAGAAACTCTCTCTCTCCAAAGTCCACATATGTTGATATTGGCTCTACCTCTACACAAAAAAAAAACTCATTAAACTATCAATTTCACAATTCATAGTAAACAAAATTCGAATACAATTGTTATATTTTAAAATTTCAAGCATAATTTACAGAGAAATAAGAAGAACAGATTGGAGCATAATAGAAACCGACCTGCCATCTCAAAGTCATGGAGGATGAAGTCAATGGCGAGTTCAATTGGCGTCTTTGGTGAGCTGAGGAATTCAATTAAGACCGGTAAGCACTAAATTAATAACTTTTAGAACTAAAATCCCCAAAAAACTATAATTATAAATGAAATTACCAAGGCGGTTCAATATTTTCTCCAACAATCTGCAAATTAGCCTCCTGATTCTTCAGCTTCTTAATCGCCGACTCAACTGCCTTCTTGTACGAGTCTGCCGCCACTACACTCGGAAATATCTTCCCACTGCGAAATAAACAGCAATAATTCAACTTCGTCACAAGAACTATGAATTTATATATTATGTCATAAAGCGACGTCGTAGCTATACTGTCGTCATGCACAAAGAGGCAGAAATGACATTGTAGCGATCACACTGTTTAAGAGGGAAAATAGAACAGAGTGGAATTTTTAACAGGGCATGAAACAGAGAGATTTTTTTTTGACGTGATACGGTGACGTTTGTACCTGCGATCATAAATGTTGTAACGAGCATTGCTATAGTCAGAGAAGTGAGTACGGAGACCCAATCGGTTAGCGAGTTCCCAAACAGGATTAGACTCTTTACCGCCAACTCCGGCAATCCAACCGGCTCCGAGCTCCACCGATACGCCGCCGAATTTTTCTTTCCGGATCCTTCCTCCGATACGATCCGACGCCTCCAAAATCACCAAGTCCTCTATTCCATTATCTGCCAAGACCTTCGCCGCCGATATACCTGCTCAAACCGTTAATTCGTTACTCACAGACATACATGTATATATAATAAACACGTGCTCTGTGTGTGCGTGTGTGTGTGGTCATGTAGGGACAGGAAGAGGTACCGGAGATGCCGGCACCGACAATGATGACGGAGGAGCGATGAGGAGACTCCATTAGAAAGAAAGCGATGAGATGTTTTGGTGTTTGTGCGTGTGTTTTCTGTTAGCTAGAGGAGAAGAAATAGCGGGAGTCGGTTTATATAGAGCAAAAGGAGAGAAGCGGCACGGGTTTTTTATTTTTTATTTTTTTTTAATTTTTTTTAATTAAATTGCTTAAAAGTGATTTTTTTTTTCATACACGAAGTGTTTTAGGTAAGCTTCAACTGTAGACAATATTTTAAAATTATTATTATATTTAAATTAATCTTCATTTAAATTAAATAGATTTTTTGTGAAAGATAAAACTTTGATAATAAATTTTAAACAGTTATATATACGGATGAAATTTAAACTCTAATTTTATTTAAGACAAAAATTTATTACTAATTCACTTGCGCTCGAGCTTATAAAAGTGAATTTAAAACAAGTGATTTGTTATTTTTTCAAAAAAGAAAAGAATTTAAATTTAACATTTTTTTAGTTATAATTTATTGTAGCTCCAATTTGACAGGGAGTTGACTCTTACGCGGAAGTGGGACGGAGAAGGGCGTATGAGTCATTTCGGCAAATATTGATGGGCATTGTTGTCATTAAATAATATAGTTGCAGCTTTGACGTGAGCAAGCAATACATATGCCAATTTTGTTCTAAATTCTAATCATCCACTAATTCTTTAGCTGAAAAAGTATGGGAATTTCTTTTTTTCATTTTCTCTAGCATGAGTTAGAGATTTATTCTTTTACAAACCGATTTCCCCGGTATAACGATATTTGTTTGTGGTAGATCGAAAAATATATTGTAAATTGATAAATTTAATAAATTACATAATAAAAAAATAAAGATAGTGTTATATTCTTTAAATATATAAAATGTTTATATGCAATAATGTTGGGAAAAATGTGAAATTTCAAACATTTTAACATATTTAATATGGGTTTTATTTTTTTTTAAGAAATTCGTTTTCAAACTCGATCGGAATATCAATCATAGAGTTATAAGTAGTCTTAAAATAATTAAAAAAAAAACTCTTATAACAATATTTGTCATAATTGTTGAAATCAAATATTTGAGGTCCCTAAAATGCGTACCAGGAAAGGCTGAGACGACTATGGTTGAAAAAAATTGGGCAATCTTACAGTCCATAAGCAGATGTCGACATATAAGCTGTAATTAGAAGTGCCCTTCTCTATTAGACCAAAAATATTTCAAATCAGATTGCATGAGACCTATTTAGAGGCTAAAGATGAGATTATATTAGCATCCTCCTCCTCTCATCATAATTTCCTATTGTCTTTAATCAGATTGAGCAAAAGATGATTTAGCCTCAGAGAAATCAACTAAAGAGTTGAACACTTTATAGAAGAATTATGATAAAAACATAGAAGGATTGAAGACGATAATCACGTTATTTTCGTCCTCTCATCAAGATAGAATAACAGTCCTACACAGAAGTAAATTTTGAAGTTAGAAACTTAACAGTCTTGTTGGTTACCTTACCACCCATGGTCTCGTCCAGTTGGAGGGACCAAACAACTTCATTTTGAAAGACCATCTTACCAGCATAGGAAGGAGTGTTAGAAGATCCTAAAGGCTAAATTTCAGGTAGTGGGCGCTGTTTTACATGGTAGAACCTGCTCAACAACAAGAAGTATCATATTAGGAGCAAAATCAGGAATTACCAGAGAAATGCAAAGATAAATTAGAAGGTTTTGAAGATCAAATGAACCTGTTGTTTAGTGATGATTTGGAGCCTTTTCTCAACGATTATAAAGAGGATTATCAATTCTTCAAGGTTAACAAGTTTGGTTGAAAATTACTACTCCCTCTTTTTCTCAAAGAGTGTTTTTTAAGGTTTTGACACACATATTAAAAAAATGATTAAACTACATTAATTATAGTAATAATTTACTATATTATTCTTATTTATTCTAATGGAGGTAATTGTAATGTAATTATTCAAAATAATTTAATAGGAAGGTAAATATGGAAGAAAATAATAAAAAGTTTTTTAATTTTATAAAATGTCACTTATTTTGATAAAAAATAATTTATCTAAAACAACACTTTGAGAAAATGAGGGAATATAAAAGAAGTAAGGGGAATGTGATCAGCCGTCGTACCATCCATATCAAATCCTAAACATGTCCTCTATCTATTTTTAAATTGCTATTACTATTTCCTTAGTCTATAATCATAGCTATTTTTATACAAAAAGGCAAGTCTTTTACTCCTATTAAATGCCTTCTCTAAAATTTGAATTTTTTACCTTTTGATACGTAATTCACTCAGGATCAACATATTAATCACTGAATCAACAACTTATTAGTAGTTTATAATAGTTTTACTCTCAAACTATTTTGTTATCTTAATTAGGCTTCAGTATTAGTAAAATTTCGACAATTTTCTATCAAGCATGAGTAATTAGATAAACTCCAATTTTCTTTTTTTTTTTGAAATTTGATAAAATCCAATTAAGCATTTAACCTACCACAATTAAAAAAAAAAAAGATTATACACGTACGTTTAGAGATTAGTATACTAAACTAAACAGTCCATGAGGTCAACTTGAGAACTGCCAATAATGAGAAGAGTCAAGCGTAATGCACACGTGTGACATGCATTCGGCGGCTATTTATTATCGGGAAACTGTCCCTTAATAATTGACAGCTCCATCTTAATTAGCCGCACAAATTGCATATTTTCAATTCTCGACTATACGTGTGAGTCAAGGATCCCTAAATTTAATTATTCTTTAATCATAATCCTAATAATAATAATACTATTAATTATGGAAATATAATTTTCTAATTATGTTGATACTATTTGCTCACCAACTCATCACTTTCGTTGCCTGCTGTGAATCCACATGATGTTACAGATTGGCACCAGACTGTAATCCTCATAATATATCATAGGGAAAATTAAAAATTCACCAAAGTTTTCAAAAATTGTATATTGAAATTTTGTAACGATGCAACTTATATTTATCACTTTAACTTGTCAGTTTTGAATTTTAAAAGAAAGAAAAGAGAAGAGGCAGTTTAAATGGGTGTTTATTCTTTTTTTTTTTTGATAGATTTAACAAAATTACATCACAAATTTGGTAGGTTATCAAGAAAAATTACCATACCAATTTCACAATAATGAATGGGAAAAAAGAAGAGTCAAATTCCGGTAGTTAAAGCATGTAAAATTAAAGAATCTAATTTATAATTAAGTTGTTTTAAGTAAATTAAGTTGGTACATTACAAAAGTAAATTACGTTTTGGTAGATTACAAAAATAAATTACGTTTTGGTTGATCTAGTAGATTGATAGAGATTAAAAATGAAGTTATTTATACTTGGTTGATCTAGTAAATTACATTTTTAATTTTATTTCTATGAAGTTATTTTCTTTTTTCAAATAAAAATGATTGTAGAGGTAGTTTAGAAAAATATTCTTCCTTACATCATTAAATAGACTTGTCTTGTTATTGTCATGTATATAATTTACCAATAGAAACAATTATACATGCCCCGAATCTACTAATAGACCAATTTTTCTTTTATCTACGCAAAACAAACACCCAAGATTGTTAAATTGAATAAAATTTATAATAAAAAGTACATGTACTTTGTATATTACAATATCTATAGTAAATTAAAATGCTTAAAACACAATTTGAAACCTTGATGGTATCTAAGCTCAAAATTGATTTGGTTAGGGTTTAGCTAGCTAATGGGTCGAAAGATTATGTCATGATAATATTGATCGGTTGAAAAAGATATATGTTCTCAAACTAATACAAGACGACATCAATAGCCAACTCTTTGATACACTAAATTGACGACAACCAAATATTGCATGATTTGAAATGCCTCTATCTTGCATATACCGTCAATATGATCAACTAATCTATATTGTATTGTTTTTCTCTAATAATTTTTTATATTTGTTTCTTATTAAAAATTGAACTTACAAGATCTCTTTAGTATTGACCCATTATATATATCTTTCGCCAAAAAAAAAACACTCTATTATCACTAAAATTATAAGTTTACTAATCTATTTTTATAATTGTTATATCAATGTAAGGATGAAGTTTAAACATTTCCATTTGAGAAAGTATAAATAAAATGTATAAAAAGAAAAAAAAATACTTGCTATGGTATTTCGTAGACATCAAGTAAATACACCGTATATACTACACTAATCATGTCTATTAAATTATGAAGTAATTCTCTCTCTCTCTCTCTCTTTTATAAGTGAATTAATGCTTATAAATATAATTTTTTTTCTAAATTTATTTTTGTTTTCTGTCAAAGCCCCATCTCCAATGTCATGTGTACATTTTAAGATATGTTAAAATTGCATATTAATATTTTTTTTTTGAAAATTGCATATTAATGTTTAACTATACTATAACTTTAAAAAAACCCATAAAAAGTAACTCAACTGATAAAAAAATAATAATTTATAGGTTGGGTAAATCTTATTCATAAAATAATAATTTATAGGTCGGACACTATTTTTTATTTACAATAAGTAAACATGATTGTTTTTATACAGGAAAAAACAAGAAAATAAAAACAGCAGGCAAAACAAGAAAAAAGGTTTTGTTTTTGGCTAGCTAGGAAGACCGGCTAGCACGTGATTAAAGGGTAAAACGCGCGTGGAACACAGCACTAAGACTCCCACACATCCGGTTTAACAGCCAATCACTTTGTGACAAGTAATAACTGATCTTGTGATGCCAACCTAATATTACGTGGAGCTCTCTCTTTTAATTTCCTTGATTGATTGAGTAATGCCGTCATCTAAATTATCTTGGCCTAATATATGTGAACCTCTCAACTTGATTTTATTGTGCAATTTTTCCCTAAATTTTGCCCGTATTTATAGATTTCCTTGAACTTGTTAAAACAATGTCACATAATCCTCTAAACTTTTCAAGTGGTATCGTATAACCCTAAACGTGATGAGGTAACAATATCGTTTCGTCTAAGATGTATTAAGTCTTGTCATCGTTCTTTGGGTTATGCAACATTGTTTGGTAAGTTGACGTCGATTCGTCAAGGTCAAAAGGGTTAGTAAATGCACAAAACGTTCAAAAAAAAAATTGCACAATGAGCTCAATTTCAGGGTAGTTCAGCTAGTATTTAGACATACGAGTTAGACACAACTTAAGATCATATATGTACTTTTTTTTTCATTTTATGTTTCAGAAAACGTAATACTCTTCTTGATTATTCTTTGTAATCAATTAAATCTATCTTAACTTGATAATATATCATATACCACCAATAGGCTAAATTAAACAAAAATCTTAGCTAGTTTTTTTTTTATCAAAAATTGAAATTAAGAGCTCAAATTTATTTATTTTCAAGTGATAGTCGTTTTTTAATGAAAAATTAAACAATATTGGACCGCCCGTCTTAGATATGTATGAATTTTTCAGACCGACCAAAATATAATGTCCTATCATTTGTCACAAGCATATAAGAGCATTTGCATAACACGTAGAAGAATACATTGCATTTGCCATTTTGTGTTGAGGGTTAAACGACAAAACAAGGAATAGCCAGAGATGAAAAATAGATTTGCAAGTCAAAATTTTGTCTATGTTGCCTTTGTTTATCACCCAAAAAGGCAAGAAAAATGGATTAAAAGACAAAGACAAAAGATTGTCTGGAAAAACACATTTATTTTGAGATAGAGACGAAATATTTGTGATGGAAATTTTTTTGTCTGAACCGTGATATATTTAGGTTTTTATTTTTAATAATTTGGAATTTTATTAAGAAATTAAGCCACCAAAAAAGTAATCTCACGAATAAGGGAGAACTTCACATCTCAAGTGGTATTCGCCACTTAAGAACAGTTTAACATTATTCTATAAAATTATAGCCTATGGACATTTATACAACATTGTCGATATATAGAAAACTACAATCTAAACATTATAGCCAGAAGGTACCGGGCTCGTTATGCGTCTCTACAGACCTCTACGAGTTCTTCTCATATTATCAGTGACTCTAAAGCGTTGCTAGTATCTAGGTTGACGGAGGATGAGACTCAAAATGCTTTGATATCTACGCATGGTAAGAAGGCACCAGACCCGGATGGTGTCTTTGCGTTGTTTTACCAATCTCAATGGTGCACTGTTAAAGATATCTGGTTTCTCATCCCCAGGATGTGTTCTCTGGTAAGATTAGAGTTGTAAATATGAATGGTACTCTCATTTCTCTTATACTTAATTTATTAGGAGATTAAGTTTAAACTC
Organism: Flueggea neowawraea; assembly: GCA_948243855.1. Taxonomy (NCBI): domain Eukaryota; kingdom Viridiplantae; phylum Streptophyta; class Magnoliopsida; order Malpighiales; family Phyllanthaceae; genus Flueggea; species Flueggea neowawraea. Next base: position 16,760 of record CAODLS010261423.1, read on the forward strand.
TAGCATAGAGATTAGGCAAATCATCGAATAGAAAGAGAATGTGTGAGAGTATTCAATACTAAGGCCAAAATATATGAACATATAATGAGCAAAATAACTTGATCTTAACATTATAAAAACCAAATCGCCCCTAATTGCATTTTCCATGATCTTACACCAAGCGTAATCATATATACCAACAATAAGTATAGCTCAAAAATTAAGGAGGTGAGTTTTAGAAGTCCGAAAGTACTTATTTGTTATTGCAATATTGCTGACCAAATAATAGCGACTGATCATGGGAAAACGTTGGAATATAAGCTGATTGTCATAGAAAGCTAAACCAATATATGATTTATAGTATTTTCAATAAACGACATACTCGTCTTCTTCATGGTATAAAAAAAAAAGACATATTCGTCTTTTTCTCAACTTTCAACTATAGAATATCTTGAAATTAATTCGAATATGAATTAATGTGCTATAATTCCTATGTCAATTGGGGGACGAAGCTAAGAATGTATAGCTTATCAATACCCACTTCTCTCAATCTATTAGGTGTTTTATAAGGGCAAAATTGTGTGGGTCTAATAGCTTAAACGAACAATACTTTAAATGAATTGAGCTTGAGAATTAAGAGAAACATGGTCCACATGGAATTCTGCTAGAAAGACTAGGGTATGATCCTTCGATCAAGTGATACTCCAAACCCCTTCGCCAAGACCGGAAGGCTATTAATGTACCATGATTGCCCTATCAGCTGGGAGATGAGACCAATAATAATTTATAAATATCTACCTCTCTAACCGAATAAGATTTTTTTAAGGATAATAACATGCAGCTGAAGAGTCTAAAATGGATAATACCTCAAATGGGTTCGGACTAACGATTAAAAGGAGCATGATTTACATCACGAATGCCACAATATACAGTTATACATTTTTCACATTTTCTTTTTTGATTCCGTCAAAAATCATAAGTGATTATGCAATATTAAATACCTATTGGTTTCGCTCTCGAGCGTGATTCCGCAACCCTAAGAATCCAGTGGTGAACAAGATACTAAAGAAGTTAATAGGTTTTGTATTCAACTTTTATCAGCTACAATAAATATAATAAATATTTGGAAACAACGGATAATATAGAGTTGTGATCATGCGAGGTCTGTTACTTCTTGTGCAGCTCATAAATCGATGATCGCCAATTTTACCAAAAAAATAAATAAAGAAATTGCATAATTAATTTAGTCTCAACCTTAATTATACATATCCTGATTGCAATTTTAGTCCAATTTTACTGCCAACTTATTGCTTGAACTGATGTTAACGTAACACTCTATCAAATCGATCGATTTATACGTAACTGATGTTTTGTTAAATTGACATTAATTAATGATTACTTGTCTTGAATATCACATGTTCATTATTAATCTGATGAAAAATTAAAATTAGTGGGTCGGCTTGTAAGCTGGATTTTAATCTCTTCTTTTGTAGAGCTTAATTTTCAATTGACCCAATTAACCAATTTGGTCGGAAAAATGGCATTATATTTTGTTTTCTGAAATGTAATCATGTTTAATTAATTAATTAAGACATATATATATGCGGAGGAAATCGGTAAAAACATTCTGCACTAGTGGACTAACCAATGATTGTTGGCTTTTTTCCTTAAAAAATAATAAAATACAACTTACCACCAGGTGGACCAACCAATGTCTTTGTTTTCTTTTATTGACTTTGGTAAAAAAGAAAAGGAAAATTGTAAAATTCTAAACCACTATCCACAATTATATGAAAGTAACAATTACCAATCAGTTTAGGGTAATATATTTCAACTTGCAAGCTACTCAACTATTGTTGGAAAATGTGGTTCGTCCATGACGGGTGAACCGAATTCGGTAAGTCGAGGTGTGAATCGAGACTGTGAACCAAGACTAATTGGAAAACTCAATTGAGAAGAATCAAACTCGGTTAGTCAAGGTACGAACCAGGACGTGAACCGAGGCTAATTGACAAACCCAATTGAGTTAAGGATGAAATGGGCCGATTGGGCCCGTTAGCCCGTTTGAGGGCCTATACAAGGAGCTTTGCACCTTCCTTTCCTTCACAACTCTGAGAACGCACAAATGAGAGAGAGCTCCACCGGGAGAAAGCAAGGCTCGACCTCCTGTCCCGAGTCCTGATAGATCACGCGTGGCATCTAGATTGCGAAACAGCCGAGCATTCCCATTGACATTTCAACCGTGGTTTGCTCGCAAGACCAACATAGAACTGTTCCTGCTCAGCTGCTAGCTTCCACTGGAATCGAGATTAGTAATTCGAACCTATTTATTATACTCTTTATTAGTTAAATCGGTATGTGATTCCTTCATTGGCATTAGAGCCAACACGAGTTTTTTGAATATGTTTCAAAAATATTGTTGGTCTCTGTCTATGATGCATACTGTGATTTTTTGGTATTCGACTTTCCGTCTCGAACGTCGTTTTTGGTTCGAATCTATCGGGAGTCGAATTCTGAAATTGGAATTACAAAATTCTGACAAAAAATTTGAGATCAGCCACCATGAAAACGTTACCTACCAAACTTTCGTCACGAAATTCCATCGGAAAGGTCGTCAAATTGACGAAAACCTGATCGAAAAGTACTGAGTGAGGATACCCAGATGAATTTATTCATCTGATAAGAAATGACAACATGGCACGTTTCTATTGGTTGCACACGGATCACTCGGATAGCAACACGTGGTAGCAATAGAAGGATCAAGAAGGATCCAAAAAAGACACACGAATAAATCACATTTCGCCACTTGGCACGCTGTCAAAAGGTCAAAGTTGACTGCGCAAAATGTGAATGAATTATATATCGACACGTGGCTTTGTGTGACAAGTGGCTTTCTGTAACGTCGACACGTGGACCTATATGGCGTCAACACGTGGTAGCATGTTGCTGCAACACGTGGCATGCTGCCTGGTCCGACACGTCATCAGTTTAACCATTGATATGGTGTCACGTGGCATATGTGCCACGTGTCGAACACATCATCGTGACACGTGGCGTGTGTATCGGTCGACTTGGACCATTAAGAAAGCAACACGTGGCCGATTCCAATTCTGACATGTGTCTCCACGCGACTGCGACACGTAGTGGTACCGTGCAGCGGGGCATGTAGCGCGTAAAGGTGCGTGGACGCGCATGGGAGTGAATTGGGCGACGCGTATGGGTGCGTGACACGATTTTTTGTGTTTTTTCTGGCAGAATTATTTTTGGATTTTTCTAGAATTTTTGGTATATTTTTCACAATTTTTTGAGTTCTTGAACTATTTTTCCTAATTTATTGGTGTATAAATAATGCTAAAAAATTGTGAGAAATTGTATTTTTCTACCAAGAATTATTTTGAATATTAGTTTTCAAAATTATTATTTTTAAAACGTGCAAATGTGGTTCTCATTTAGATAATTGAAATTAGATTTCAATTATTTGGGAAATACGCGAGTACGTATATATCAATTTTGTTTGTAATTTATTACAAATATACGAATGAGGTAAAACCACATTGCATTGAACATAGTGCAAATTAAGGAAGAATCCGCACGGCTCCCAAAAGAGAGTATTTTGGAACGGTGGTGGTCGTAAAGGAGATTTGATTGTGCATTAAGTGTGCAATGGTGATGAATGTCACTTACTTCATAAAAGATTATGATACTCATCACTGATTTTGGTTAAACTATTGGTCTATACTAAAATTTCATGGAAACATGATTCTCTAAGTGTTGAGAAAAGACACTTAGAGATTCTAGTGAGTTAAGAACGTTTTGAAATTGATATGTCCAATATTACCATGATCGCAAAAAAAGAAATTATGAGAAGTGAGATATCCACTTTAAGGTTGTATAATTTATAAGATTTTTGATAAGTTGGCACGATCACTTATGAATTCTATTTTAACACTTTGGAAAAGGTTCATTATGTATCCAATTGGCAGGCATAAGTTTGTTGAGTTTAGTTTTGATGATGATGAGAACAAATCATCCATGAAAGATGAAGACCAGAAAATGGTTGTGCTGAAAATGGCTACTATGCACACAGTAAGGGATACTATGCACACAGTACGCTAGTAGAATCATACTACGCACACAGTAGGGGATACTATGCACACAGTACACTGTTGGAATCATACTATGCACGTAAACGGGGTTCCAGAAACTGACAAATTCAAGACGTTCCTCGGGAATTTGAATTTGAATCTTTCCTGACACAATCACGTGAAGTATTAAGAGTGCAAACTTCAAAAAATCCATCTATGCACGTAATATATGGTATTATGCACTTAATATCTGTCTTGTGCACTTAATATATGGTATTATGCATATAGTATCCAATGTCAGCATTGTACAATATTTGGATCTATTCTACAACGGCTCTATTATTGATTCCAACGGTCACAAACTCCAATAAGGCTATAAATAGACATCTCCAACATCAGAAGAAGCAAGAGAATCATAGAGAAACCTTGGTCACACCTTGCAATCTTTATTTTCTCATTTATTCTCTCAATTTTATTTTTATACTCACTCTTACTATTTTCATTTGCTATCATTCTTGGGTTGGGTTGAGCTTAAATTCTGTGTTTTAAAAACACAATTTGTAACAATCAAAGTATTTGATTGAAGGTTGTATAGGTTTCCTTGTTGAGCCTTTGAAAACAAGAGTGGCTTGCTAGTGAACCTTAGAAAACTAGTAGATAGGTTTTTCCTTGTTTTGGTTCCTTAGAAAAACAAGAGAGGTTGAAGGTTTCCTAGTTTGTTTCCTGCAAAAACTAGAGGTGTAACGGTTTGCTTGTTGAACCCGCAAAAACAAATGGTGTAAACGGTTTCCCTCCACCCGGAAGTGAGGAAATAGTGGATTGAAATTCTTGAGTGGATCTCAAGGAGTGTACGTAGGTCAAGGAGGACCGAACCACTATAAATTGAGGCTTTATTTTCTCTCTCCATACTCTATTTACTTTACTTTATATTTGTGAATTGGTGGTTTTATTGTTTCCGCATTTATACTTTGATTTTACTTGTTTTAAGCTTTGTTATTTATTTTAATTTGCAAAAGATTTTCAACAAAGTTTTTAACTTGCTAAAAATCCAATTCACCCCCCTCTTGGATTGTCATTCTTATTGAGACCGAATCTTACAAACACCACTTTTTACTTTAGTAACTCACAAGCCAGGGGTCCAAAAATAATACATTCACCCACACTTACTCGAGTAATTCCCCACTTACTCAAGTAACCTCAACTTTACTCCATAACATTGGTTTATCCAAACACCACCAACATCAATCAACATCTTCGAACACCAAGACTTGACAAATTAACATTGTCTACAACTTCAAACATCAATTCATCCTTGGAAGCATTCCAGAATCAGATTGGGGATTGGACGAGGTTCAAACGAAATTTAACGGGGTTCAACAGAGACCTTATCAGACTTGAAAAGAAAGCTACAGAGATATTCATCGGAAAGGACGGGGTATTACATCTATGGTAATTGTAATTAATTTTTTTCATGAAATATCTAATTTATTATTCTTTGTTAGATGCATTAATATGTGTCTGTATATGTGTGTGTGTGTGTGTGTGTTTTGTATTTGATTTATATTTATTTAGAATATTATGTGTTGGTGGACATTATAAATGAATATTTATTATTTTAGTTAAAGTTATTTTAGTGTTGATTGTGTATTTGTGTATTATAAACATGTTAAACGTGTTAAACATGTCTTATCGTGTAACATGTGATACGTGATCTGAATAAAAATTAACGGGTTATGTGAGTCATGTTGTGTAACCCGCTTCATAATCGTGTCATGTTTGGGTTAAGCTTAATTGGGTACGGGTCATAAACGATTTGACCTGATTAAGCTTAATCGAGTTCGGACCATAAAAGGGTTGACCCGGTTATACACGATACGATACGAATTGTCATCCCTAGGTATTGTGGTGTTTTCAATTTCCTAGTATGCTCTTCCTTCAGAAGTTTTCAGTCGGTGGCAATATGAATGGTTTTAGTGTATTAGTCTATGGTTGTATGGATGGTCTTTTTTTTTAAATAAAGATCACCCCACTACAACTCTAATAGACAAAATCAACTTATTAGTGGTATAATACTTTCCCAATCTAACTAGACTGGCCTAACAGAATGTGAAGGGGTAATTAAATTAATAATATCAAAGTGAAGGGAGATTCCTTGTAATCCAAATACAAAAGATAACCAAAATTCAGAGGACACATTTAAAATAATTGTTATTAGAAGACAAGCCTAAACCTTTCCTAGCAAGCCAGTATAACTGCTTGAGGGAGTGGATGGACCAAACTGATGCTTGTTGGTTACCCTTACAATTGAGTTAATTATGCAGAGTATCATAATTAAAATACCGAATTTGATAAATAGGACTATATGTTTTTAAATTTTACGAATGGAAACACGCTTAAACTTTTTTTTTTTTGCAAATGCCAAATTTTTTAAGCTGAATCTCAAAAATGTCAGATTCAATCAGATAAAAGCGATTTTCTCTCTTTCATTTTCTCACTTTTTCCCTCTATGTTAATTTTCTCCCTCCTCGCTTCTCTCTTCCTCTCACTCCTATCTAAACCCTAGCCACCCTCTCCCTTTTCTCGTATTTCTTCTCTCTTTCTCTCTCTACCCTGTCTTTCTTCTTCGCCGCCTTCTGCCCTCTCCTCTCTCGTCTTTGGTCTCCTCTCTCTCACCCACCCTCCTCTCCTCTTTTGCCTTCGATATTCGTGTTCTCTTCTCTCTGTTCCCGTTCTCTCTCTCCTCCTCGGTATTCCTTCCAATGATTTCTCTGTTGTCGTCTGTGCTCTCCTATCTCATTCTCTTTATCTATCCGATTGCAACAAAAGACGAGAAACTTGACAGAAATCAAAATCTGAGGTCGCGATGGAGTTGCGAAGAGGCCGACAATGTGTTCGATGATGTTGTCGTCGTCAATTGCTGGAGGCGATGGTTGTGAGGAGCGTGAAGTGGGGGTAGACAACTAGGGTTTTTGTAACCCTAGCTGTTTGAAGATGTGTTTTATGAAAATTATTTTTTAGTCCGTGGATGTTTAGGTCCTTAGTTTTAGTGAATATTGTAAAGTAGTCATTTATTTTGTAAAAAAAAAGCTTTGTACACCTTCGGATACTTTTGGACACTTTTATAGACCTTTGTAAACTATTGCGAAGACCTTTTGTATAGCTCTTGTAGAACTTCTACACGCACACTTCTGTACACCAAATTGATAACCATTAAATAAATTATTTTTTTAAAATATCTTCTACTCTGAATACCTATATATATCAATAAATCAGTTTAATTTAAAAAATTATTATACTGAAAATTTATTAAATTAATTTTTATATAAAAAAATTGTGAACTCTCTTTTAAATACTTATGTAAATTGTAAACCATATGAAAAAATTAGATATTTGTTTTAACTGGATACCATTTTTTCGAGAAAAAATAAATACGTGCATTGTGGGCTATGATAGATACCTCACAATTCTACTATTACGTCACAAAAGCCATTTCTCCAAGCCCATTGTAGGCTATGATAGATACCTCACAATTCAAAAAAAAAAGTGGAGAACGGAATCTAATACGTGCATTGAACACAGCAGCACAAGGCCTGAATAATCTCAAGCGATTTCAATAGTCGCATCAATGTTAACTTTATTCTCCTCGCCCCTTCGATCCGTCACGGCATTGCCGGCCTCCATCACACGATTTCTGTATGTCTTTGCCGCTGATTTCAAGTGGTCAGTGCGACTTCTTTGTGTTGGTTTCCGATCAGTCCTCATTACTTATCTGTTAGTTTTGCACAATCATGAATAGAGGCCGTTGATTTTTAGGCACAACAGATTTGAGAGAGCAATGAGTCTCTTCCTTAAAACACTCTTAAAGCTTAGGCAGCAAGATTCGGGGCGGATCTATTTTTGTGGATTCTGTTTTTACTTTTTTACCAAATGATGGGCAATTTTATTCTTTTTTTTTTAAAAAAAACCTTTAACTATGATCTAGTTTTACTGAGATTTTACACTTGAGGCTAATCTTAGAAAAAAGTTTGGTTCAGTAATTATCTGATTTTATGTCTTTCGAAAGAATTCTTTTAAATGATGGACAAATTTTCTGTCTTTAGCATTTGGATTTTCAAATTATATTGCTACTAATATAAAACCCCGAACGATGTTTCAGATACTATTAATATGTTTTAATTTTCTTATGAATATTCAAGTTTTTATAATTTAAATTTTAAAATTAAAATAAACTAATACAATTGTAAATCTTACATTAAATTTTGAATTTTTCAATATATTTTGCAAAATTCAATCTCTTAGATATAGTTTAAAGAATTATTTTCTTTGTAACTTATAAAAATCTTAAATATAAACATACTTTTAACTCTTGAAATCTCTCCAAGTGAAAATAAATTGAGACAATTATAAACCAATGTGGCTTGACAATGTTTAACAATAATTTTTACTGAGATTGAAGAATTACAACATGATAAAAACTCTTAAGTGACTTATTTAATATAATTTGTCAAGAAATTGGTCAAAAGATGTATTGAGTCAATCATCGTTTGTTGCATAATCGATAAAATTTTACATTGTCAAGGAATAATTATAAAAAATATTAATAAAGCAAAAAGTTGATCTTTCATAAACCAAATCCATTCGTTCATCTTAATTGAAATATTAACAAATTTAGTAACCAAAATACACTTTACTATGACAATTAATTTGATTGTGAATTTATTAGTTCACAATACCAATTTTAGAAATTGTACTTATTTATGAAAATTAATTTTTAGAGACATTTGGGAAATCAAAATTGATAAAAAAATGTCGATATATAGAATTAAATATAAACAACAGCAGCGATATAGAAAATAATATAAATATTTAAAAAAATACATTGTTGTGGTGAATATTAAACAATATGTATACATATAATATTTATTTTTAAAATGTGCAATAGAAGTTCATTTAAATAAAATAGATTTATTCTTATATTTTAATTTTTTATTGTATATTTTATTAATTACTATATAAATTGGTTAATTAATATAAATATCTAATGTAAACACATCTATTATTATTTTTATGGCACATCTTTATATGATACATGTCACA